>VMDR010012619.1:0-26280 GCA_007922815.1 Macrotus californicus | reverse complement strand
AAAAGGAGGGGCTTGCAGACTTCCAGTCAAGATGGTGGCATAGGTAAACATGGCTCACCTCCTCCCACAACCACATTAAAATTACAATTAAAATATAGAACAACCATCACTCAGAACCATCAGAAGTAAAGTTGATGAAGTCTGACAACTATGGAATTAAAAATCCTCATCCATCCAGATTGGTACGAGAGACAAAGACACAGAATAGGCTGGTCCCTCACCCACATGTGGTGGATAAAAATCTGGGAGGAATATCTCAAGAATAAGGAGTCCCAACCCCACACCAGGACCCTTAGCCCAGAGTTTCAATGCCAGGAAGGTAAGTCCCCATAACTTTTGGTTGTAAAAACTATTGGAGATGAGTTGGTAGAAGAAACTTCTGGAGTCCCAAGTAGTTCCCCTTAAAGAACTCACATACGAACTTACTCAGACTTACTCCCTCTGAGCTGCAGCACCAAGGTAGCAGCTGGAAAGGCACCAATGGCATAAAGGGAGGAACTGAAGTGTCTGGCATCAAGGCAGGTGTTAGGGAACAGTTTTCTCCCAGACAGAAAGGTAGGCAGAGACAACTGTCCCTTTTCTGAGCCCTCCCCCAACAGAGCCACAGAGCTGGCAGGCAGATGCCATATCTGAGACTCCATCAAGCTGACTAACACTGTTTGCGCTGCCCTGGAGATCACCTGAGACTTTAACCCACCCAACTTATAGGCCCACCCAAGCTCCTTTTCCATATGAATGGCTGGTCTTAGCTCATGCTTCTTAATTTCCTAAAATGCTCCCAAACAAGCAACAGCAGGCCTCAGTGAGCCCGGGGCCCAGCACTAGCAGCAGTCAGTCTAGATTCACAGCTTGGCTTTGCCTGGGAATCTCTAAGCCCAGCACAAATAGTGGATATCTGAGATTGCTTTATAGCTCAGTCAAGGTAGCCCCAGGCAAAACACTCAGGGCCAACCTTGCCTTGCATCACCTGGGAAACCCCAAAGCCTGTGCACTCAGTGGGCAGCTAGAGACCACATCAGAGCACCACCACCCTGCCCCTGCATAGTTGATCCTCTATGAAGAGCAGAGAGTGGTGGTCAATGGTCCCAGGCAGTCTTCAAAGCTGACTGGCCTGGGTAAATCCCTCAAATTGACCTGCCAACAGCAATCAAAGCTCAACTACAAGAAGAAGGTGTACTCAGTCTACACAAAGGGTGCACCTCAAGTACCCAGCTTGTGTGATAGACAAGGCTGTGCCACTGTATCTTACAGGATACCTACTACATTACACCACGCTACCGAGACACAGAGTAAAAGCAGCTCTATCTAATACACAGAAACAAGTGCAGGGAGGCTGCCAAAATGAACAAAGAAACATGGCCCAAATGAAAGAACAGATTAAAACTCCAGAAAAAGAACTAAGCAAAATGGAGATAAGCAACCTATCGGATGCAGAGTTCAAAACACTGGTCATTAGGATGCTCAAGGAACTTAGTGAGGACCTCAATGGCATAAAAAAGATATAGTCAGAAACAAAGGATACATTAATTGAAATAAAGAACAATTTACAGGGAAACAACAGCAGAGCGGATGAAGCTGAGAATCCAATCAATGATTTGTAACATAAAGAAGCAAGAAACAACCAATGGGAACAAGAAGAAGAAAAGAGAATCCAAAAAACAAGGATAGTATAAGCAGCCTCTGGGACAACTTCAAGATGCCCAACATTCACATCATAGGGGTGCCAGAAAAAGAAGAGAAAGAACAAGAAATTGGAAATCTATTTGAAAGAATAATGAAAGAAAACTTCCCTAATTTGGTGAAGGAAATAGACATGCAAGTCCAGGAAGCACAGAGAGCCCCAAACAAGATGGATACAAAGAGGCTTACTCCAAGACACACCATAATTAAAATGCCAAAGGTGAATGATAAAGAGATAATCTTAAAAGTATCAAGAGAACAGAAGTTAGTTAGCTATAGGAGAGTTCCCATAAGACTATGACCTGATTTCTCAAATGAAACTTTGCAAGCTAGAAGGAATTGGCAAGAAATATTCAGTCATGAAAAGCAAGGACCTGCAGCCAAGATTGCTCTACCCAGCAAAGCTATCATTTAGAACCAAAGGGCAGATAAAGAGCTTCCCAGACCAAAACAACAAACAAACAAAAAACTAAAAGAGTTTATCATCACCAAACCATTATCACATGAAATGTTAAAGAGACGTATTTAGGAAAAAGAAAGGTTCCCTTTTCTCCACATCCTCACCAGCACTTGCTGTTTGTTTATTTATTAACGATGACCATTCTGACAGGTGTGAGGTGATATCTCATGGTGGTTTTAATTTGCATCTCTGATGGCTAGTGATGTTGAGCACCTTTTCATATGTCTGTGGACCATCTATATGTCCTCCTTAGAGAAGTGTCCATTTAGATCCTTTGACCATTTTTTAATTGGATTGTTTATCTTCCTGATGTTGAGTCATATGTGTTCTTTATATATTTCGGAGATCAAACCCTGGTCTCACGTGTCATTGGCAAATATGTTCTCCCATACAGTCGGTTCCCTTTTCACTTTGATGGTGGTTTCTGTAGCTGTGCAGAAGGTTTTTAGTTTGATGTAGTCCCATTTGTTTATTTTTTCCTTTGCTTCTCTTGCCTTAGGAGATACATCAGCAAAAATATTGCTGTGTGGGATATCTCAAATTTTCCTGCCTGTGATTTCCTCTGGGATTTTGATGGTGTCATAACTTATATTTAAGTCTTTTATCCATTTTGAGTTTATTTTGGTATGTGGTATAAGTTGGTGATGTAGTTTCATTTTTTTGTATGTACCAGTCCGGTTCTCCCAACCCTAATTATTGAAGAGGCTATCTTTACTCTGTTACAAGCTCATGCCCTTTATCAAACATAATTGGATGTAGAGACTTGGGTTTATTTTCTGGGTTTTCTATTCTGTTCCATTGATCTATGTGTCTGTTGTTATGTCAGTACCAGACTGTTTTCATTACAGTGGCCTTGTAGTATATTTTGATATCGGGTATTGTGATCCCTCCTACTTTGTTCTTGTCTCAAGGTTGCCGAGGGGTCTTTTTTTGTTCCATGTAAATTTTTGAAATATTTGTTCTAGGTCTGTGAACTATGCCATTGGTATTTTAATAGGAATTTTGTTGAATGTATATATTGTTTTGGGTAGTATGGACATTTTAATGATGTTCATTCTTCTAATCCATGAACATAGTGTATGCTTCCATTTATTTGTATCTTCCTGAATTTCTTTCTTTGGGGTTCTATAGTTTTTCAAGTACAGGTCTTTTACCTCCTTGATTAAATTTATTCCTAGATACTTTATTTTTCTTTTTGCTATAATAAATGGGATTCCCCCCCCACCAAGTTTCTGTTTCTGATATTTTATTGTTGGTGTACAAAAAAGCCATTCAATTTCTGAATATTGAATTCGTGTCCCACTATTTTGTCAAATTTATTTATTAGGTCTCAACTGCTTTAGCTGTGTCCCACAAATTTTGGTATGTTGTATTTTCATTTTCATTCAGTTCAATGTGCTTTATTTCCCTTGAGACTTTCTCTTTGACTCATGGATTATTTAGAAGTGTTTTGTTTCCAAGAGTTTGGAGATGTTCCTGTTATCTTTTTGTTATTTATTTCTACCTTGAATCCATTTGTGGCTGGGGAACACACTCTATATAATTTTAATTCTTTTAAATTTATTGAGGTTTATTTTAATGCCTTGATATGACATATCTTGGTATATGTTTCATGGAACTTGAAAATAAGATGTTTTCTGCTCTTGTTGGATGGAGTTTTCTATAAATAAGAGGTTTTCTTTCTACAAAATTTTCTTTTTTATTTTTTAAAAGATTTTATTTAGTTAGTTTTAGGGAGAGAGGAAGGGAAGGAGAAAGAGAGGGAGAGAAACATCAATGTGTGGTTGCCTCTCTTGCACTCACTGGGGACCTGGACCACAATCCAGGCATATGCCCTGACTCTGGGAGTTGAACTGGCAACCCTTTTGTTCACAGGCCCACGCTCAATCTACTGAGCTATACTGGCCAGGGCTAAAATTTTCTATGAATGTTGATTAGATCCTGTTGGTTAATGGTATTCTTCCATATCCTTGCAGGTTCTCTGTCTAGTTGTTCTATCAGCTATTGACAAAAAAGTAGTGAAGTCTGTAGCTATAACAGTCTGTAGTGAATTTGACTATTTCTTATTTCATTTCTATCAGTTTTCTTTATATACTTTGCAGCTCTGTTGTTTGATGTATACATAGAATTGCTGTCTTCTTGGTAGATGGATCCTTTTATCATTGTATAATAACACTTCCTGTCTCTAGTAATTTTCTTCGCTCTGTAGTCTATTTTATCTGATATTAATATAGCCATTTTTGCTTTCCTTTGGTTGCTGTTTATATGTTATATCTTTTCTCATCCTTTTACTTCAGCCTCTCTGTATCATTACATTTGAAGCAAGTTCTGTGTAGACAGTATGTAGACAAGTCATGTTTTAAATCCACTCTAGTAATCACTGGCTTTTATTTAGTATATTTAGACCATTAGGATGAAATAGGGCAGAGGGATAGGCAGCCTGAATAGGAGATGGAGATTTTAAAAGTAACATTACATTTTCTATACCCTTCTAAGCTCCTATACCAACTACTTGTACTAGACACTAGCACTAGAAATCTCAAAAATACCGTGGATTCCTCTCTTACCTCTCAATGATAGTTAATACTTAGGGATCACTCACTTTGTGTGAGGCACCCAGCTAAGCATTTAACATGCATTAACTCATTCATTTTTCCTGTTTTGCAAGTGAGATAAGTGAGGCTTGGAGAAGTGAGAATTACAGAGACAGTGACTCAGCTAGGTCTAGCTGACTCCACAGCAGTACATCATCCTGACCCTCCATTATCTCTGCAATTCCAATATGGTCCATCCAACATTTGCCATTTCTACTACCAGTACTGAAGTACACATCGCCTTTTCTTTTGTCCACAGTCCTTTTTAAAACTTCCTCTTTTGTCTCCCTGCCACCTTCCTCCAAACTTCTTTCATGGGATTCCCAATTATCTTCTTAGACCGTATGTGGCGAAGCTTTTGAAAACTGAGATGAGTTTGGAGTACAGTTCAAAACTTAACTTCCTATGGGACCCAAGCAAGTTACTTAAAGTCTTCACGTTTCAATTTACTTCTCTGCAAAGTAGAAATAATTTTAGCCTCCTCATGGGTTATTATATTCAATTAGATTTCACATGTGAAATCCCAGGTGCCGTTCCTGCACACAGAAGATGCTCCATACATCTTAATTTCCTTCCTTTCTATAAATGTGAAAGTAAAAATCTTCGCCCTTGCCTATGAGATATAATCAAAACTTCTTGTCCTGGTGCACAGTATTCTTAGCCCTGAGTCCAGCCTGTCTCCAGTTTCATTTTCCTCTTTGTCATTCTCCCCAAATCCTGTTTGCTTTTGCTCTTATTGTTCCCTCACCCTGGAATACATTTTTCCTACTCCTCTGCCTACTGAAATTAACTTTTAGGGCCCTATTTATAAAGCTTCACTTTTTAATATGAATAAATTCCTCCTGTCCCTTGTTTCCATAGGACATTGTGGTTTTTCACTGGATTAGGACAGTGAGGTGTTATTCATATTTTATCTACTAACATTGTGCCTTGAAGTAGCAGAACAACTAAGAGCAGAGGGTTTGAGGCAGATTATCCTTGATTTGGGTTTAATTTTGATATTTACTAACTTGAGTTATTTCCCTGTGACTGGCTTAAAATTGGGATAATGAGTGTTTCTATTTTCTAAGGTCGATGTGAAAAGTTTATAAGAAAATGAACAGAGTAGGGAAAAAGTAGGTTTACAGTTGTTTGTATGGAAAATAATACAATAATTAATAAATAATACTACAAGAATAAATTCTGTGTTCCATGTCCTCACAACATAAGCCTAATTTTGTCACACCCCACAGTTAAAGTGCATAGTAAGTAGTCTGATATACGGCTTGTATCCAGCAGGGTCAGTGAATATTTGTTATGATGAATATTAATTATAAATCCATTACTCAGCTTAATTTGTAGTTGAAAAGTCTGTGAGGATTAAATGAGAAATGTGCAAAAGTAGCATGCCACACTGTAGGCTCTTTATAAAGGCTTGCATTTTCTTGCCCTTACTCGTATTTCTCCTTGACTTTGATCTAATAAACATTTAAATGAAGATGACATAATGACACAAAAATATTTGGGATTGAATATATGAAAATATAGTAATCACAAAGTTTTAAATAAAATTCCAAATGTAAATTATAGAAAAATCCAGCTTATTGTTTTTCTCACTAAGTTCTTGCCCTCCCTGCTACTTTTTCAAGTGTTCCTATCTCTTCTCCCCACATAAGATAGTCAGCCTGACTTATTCCTCAATGTGTTGTGCTTTTACATGTCTAAAAGTCACCCAAATCATCTAAAGACAATTTATATGTGATTTTAATTTATATTAAAAATTGTCAGCCACTTGAATTATTTATGACTTAATGACAGAATTCTAGCTTCCAGTGCAGAAAACCCATGATCCATTCCTGACTGAGGCAGATTTCTTGTGAAGTGACAACGTGATACAGTGGGACAAGCACTTAACTGGGGAGATAAGAAACCTGAGACCTCGAGCCAGTCCTACTACTATTATTACCTGTGTGACCCTGGGCAAGTAATTTCAAGTCCCTGGCTGTCAGTGCTCTCACTATATAATGGGAAATTAGAACGCCATGGTCTCTGGTGAGTGCTGCGATCCTCTGTGCTATAATATATCTTTCTTGAGTAATTCAGATAATCAACAGAATGCTTCACCTTGTTAGGAGAAGAATTTGGAACAACTCTTTTATATTGTAATTTCACCCTGAATTCACCTACAGGTGTACAGTGAAAAAAAAATTAATATACCGGAGGTCAATAAGTTTGAATCAATTATCACAACAGATTATTTGTGCTAATTGTTTACATGGCATGCTTTCTCCTCTTGAAGCATTTCTGAGGTTTAGAGATTGCTTTTCATTTCCAAACAAAAAATCTCGCAGCCACCTACTCTCAAGAATACAGCAGTAATGGATTATCATTATTCCTAACAGCTTGTGCTTATTCATTGACTTGCAAATGAAAAGAAAGCAGAGACTACTAAAGAAGTAGTTTTATGTTCTCTGAATCTATCACTTTTTTTTATCATGCACTAAACTTTCACACACAATTCAATCCCATAATATTCTATTTTATTTTTATTAAAAAATATGTTCTGCCATGGCTCAGTTGGTTGGAATGTTGTCCCATACGCCAAAAGGTTGTGGACTCAATCACCAGTCAGGGCACATACCTAGGTTGTAGGTTAGATTCCTCATCCAGGTGCATAAGGAAGGCAACTGATTGATGTTTCTTACATTTCTCTCCCTCTCTCTCTCTCCCTCTCTCTCTCTCTTTCCCACCTCCCCTTCCTCTCTCTTTAAAATCAATGAACACATCCTTGGATGAAAATTAATGTATATATTCTAATATGCATTTCTAATGTACTTGAAACTATGATCATTTATTACATAGGACTGTTAAACATAAAAAATGAATTTTAAACAGCAGTATTTTTAAAGGATGACCTTATTTTTATGCTTTAGAAAGTTAAAATATGGAATCTAAAAAGCCTACAAAGCCAGTGTTTCAGATTCATTCATGTATGCACACACTTATTCACCTAAAAAATATTTTAAGGGATTGTTATGTGCCAGCCACTGTAATAAATGGCAGACAAAAATAAAGATTAACAAGGAAGAGTTCCCTTCTCTTGAGATTACATTCTATGTGGATTTGGCAGAAATGCCACACAATTCCAGTCTCCAGAAGAGAATAAGCAGTCTTTAAACTCTGCAAAATGTCTATTTACATATGTTTTAGTAGTATTTTGCATAAAACATTATATGAGTTCTGTCCAGGAGGTATCTAGCCATGTAATATGAAAAATAAAGACATTCACTGAAGGCAATACAAGATATAAGAAACATTATACACAGGACAATGATGCCTCAGTCCCCTTCAAAGTAGGCACCTTGGGACCTCACATAGTTCTCCCAAATGCCATCAGCTGCCCTGCTGTATTTTCCTGAATCTCATTGACAGTCTGAAATCTCTTCCCTTCCAAAGGTGATTTTAGTTTTGGGGAAAGCCAGAAGTTGCAGGGCACCAAATCTGGGCTGTAGGGGGCTGAGTCACCTGGGTGATCTGATATTTCACCAAAAAACTGTGCATGAGACGTGATGCATGAGCAGGCACAATGTCATGATGAAGCTGCCAATCACCAGTTGTCCATAGCTGCTGCAGCTTTCTGAATCATCTGAATAGTTTGAATATTCACAGAGGACTGTTCAAGTTTAGCACAAAATTTCATGCAGATTTATTGCTTTACTCACTCAGTCATTTTTAATGTGACAGCCACACAGTACACATGCTCACTCAACTGTGTGTACTGCCCCCTCTGACTAGTACAGTGAAGTTGTCATTCACGCATGCACATTCCAGTCCATTCTCCTCGACTGCCAGGTTACATCAATGTTGCTCAAACCGTTCTCGTTATATTAACCATGGCTGGACTTTTTCTGGACAGACGTTTGTACATTATATTATACATATTATGTGTATAATGTATAGTATACCTGTACATCCAGTTTAAGCTCAGACTTTTGTACATAATAGGTACTCAGTAAATGTTTAATAAACAAATGTATAAAAAATAAAAAGTCACTTCTTTGTCAAAAGCTATCGACACTCACACAATGCTCTGGTACAGCAATGAACCTTAACACTGTTCCTCTGTCTTTCCTGTATCAGTCAATATCAAAGCACGTGATGGAGTTCTTTGCCTCAGCAGAAGGGTGAACTGAACTTTATTGTGTACGTTTTCAAAGTCTATGGCCCTTAAATTGCAAGGCCCTAAAGTTAGTTCCCCAGGTCTCCTTATAGATAAAGAGAGTTCAAGACTTCTCCACAGAGAATAAGTGAAAATCCTGATGACATGTCTCACACGTCCTAGACTGTACTTTTTACACTCCCTAAATTCAAGGGGTGAGGCATGATGGCACAGCAAATGAAGCTCATGATGCATCTCCCTAAAATTTGTCAAATAGATGAGAATGCAGATTGTTCTCCAAAAGTGGGATCCTGGTCCTGGCCTTCCTCTAGCCACTCTTAGGTACATATGCAAAATGTCCATGGCTAACAGGGTCACCAAGCATTCTGGTTTCCTTGGAACTGAGGGATTTCCTGGGATGCAGAAATTTTGGTGCTAACACTGGGACAGTCGCAGGCACACTGCAAAGGTTGATTATCCTAAGCTGACAAAACACCATGAACCCTCATGCTGATTCCCTGGTAGAAAAACACTCTTAAGCCAATTCAGTTAGTAGCTCCATGCCTTGTCGGTGGCACATGGATAAAATGTGTGTATTAACCATGCCCTGCCCCCTTATTTTTCTGGGCTATGACATTTCTTTAGTTACAGCAATGGATTCCAAACCCTAGCATGCAACAGAATCGCCTGGAAGGTGAGTCTAAAGAATAGATCGCTGAACCCCACCCTCGGAGTTTCTATGTCAGTAGGTTTGCAGTAGAGATCAGAAAGTCCCATTTCTGCCCCTGCTGGTTTGGCTGAGTGGACTGAGCTCAGGATTGGAAACCAGAAGGTCACCAGTTTGATTCCTGGTCAGGGAACACACCTGGGTTGTGGGCCAGGTCCCTGCTTGGGGGCGTGCAGGAGGCAGCCAATCTATGTTTCTCTCTCACATCAGTGTTTTCCTCCCTCTCTTTCTCCCTCCCTTCCTCTATCTCTGAAAATAAATAAATAAAATCTTTTCTAAAAAATCACATTTCTTACAAGTTACAAGGTGATGCATATAGAGACCTGGGTTTGAGAACCACTACTTTAGAAGTCTGGCATATTACTATCTTCTTCGAAGACTAACATGTAATCAAAAGAGAAGCCTATTGAAAGCATAAAGGCATGAATCAACAAAATAAAGTGTAGATTATTATATAAACTGGTATTATTTTCTTTATTTCATAAGTATTTCTCAGTGGTGAGTACAATTTTTTTAAAAGTATGCAAAATTTTAGATATGATATAAAAAGTTAAAAAATGTAGGCAAGTTTTTGCAGAGCTCTGAGGGAGTTCTCCATCCCTGAGTTTACCTGAGTGACCGTGATTTCTCCATGAAGAGTGAGCACATTGTAGCCCAGTTCTAGTGACATTTGGTTCCTATTCAGTGTGCTCAAAGCTACTAACAGTGGGAATATTTTTTGGTCTTAACCTGAATCATGCTTTGACAAATATCATTCTCTCTGGCATGGTAAACATTTTGATAACAAAGTCTACATTTCTTTAAACCTATATAGACTTCTTAATGTAACTAAATATATAACAAAAATATAAAAGCAATTCCAGATTATAAATATGCACTCAATTTCATGCTCATATTCTGCTCTTGGAAACATCTGCTGCCCAAATTTTGCCTTCAGCAGTGGATATGTCTCATATCCTCAGAGAGTGGTTCCTGCCTGCCCTTATTTAGATGTTGTATTTGCCCTAGGAGAAATTGTACAATGGCACTTTGATGGCAGAATTTAAACTTCTTATCTATGAAAGGTTGCTAGGGAAATGAGTCTGAAATAGAAAAATTTTACCATTATGGTAAATAAAATGACTTTCTAAATGGCCTAATCTCAGAAATGAGTTTTCAGTAATAACTACTCTGTTTTTTCCCCAGCGTGCCAGTGGTGCCCTTGCCATTCCCTTGTGTGCATTCCAGGGGATGGTGTCTCTCCAAGCCCCCACAGGGAAAACACTGTCCCTTTCTACCTATGAGGTAAGCGCCGAAGGACAAAAAATAACTCCAGCCTCTAAGAAAATAGAAGTCTATCGATCCAAAAGCGTTGGCCATGAACCAAACTCAGGAGATTCTCAGTCCACATTTGCAGACACTAGTGTAAAAATACACTTGGAAGTTCTTGAAATTTGTGACAATGAAGAGGCCTTGGACACCGTGTCAATCATTAGCAACATCAGCCAGTCGTCCGCACAGGTCAGATCGCCATCGCTACGTTACTCACGGAAAGAAAACAGATTCGTTTCATGTGATTTGGGAGAAACAGCCTCATATTCTCTCTTTTTACCCACAAGTAACCCTGACGGTGACATCAACATCTCCATCCCGGACACCGTTGAAGCACACAGGCAGAACAGTAAAAGGCAGCATCAAGACAGGGATGGCTACCAAGAGGAAATCCAGTTGTTAAATAAAGCTTACAGGAAAAGAGAGGAAGAAAGCAAGGGCAGCTAGTGATCACGTGGTCTAATTCAGGCAAGGATGACTCTGCAACTTCAAACTGCTGAACTGACACCTCTGTTCCGAGGCTCTTTGATTTCATTTTTCACTTGTGGGTCTACACACGCTTTACAGATTTGCTACTTCATTATTTTTAGTGCAAACACTTAAGTGCTTTTGATGTGGTACCTATAGATCGCACACTGTGGTAATTAAAGGATTTGTTTCTTACTCAATTTCTGAAAATCTTTTCTAAATCAAATCTCGGCCTAGTTTACTAATATTTTGCCTATGCTTGTCAACCTCAGAGTCAACAAAAAATTGTATAAACTGAATGAGCATACTGTTCCCATGCACATGTTTCTATATATAATGTTAGTCTTTAAACGGCAAGGGAAAAGAAGAGACATTTGGGGAATGGAAGAAATGTCACAAAACTCTGAGTTGTATTTGAAGATGTTTGCCGAAATGGGGCTAACAAAGCAACCTTGTTACAGCTTTAGCTTTGCGCTGACGTCTAGAAAGTTCATTTTTCTGTACAATGGCAAATTAACTTCCAACTTCAAACCATGCATGTCCTTAGTCTCTACATAGCTGCTTCCTTCATTTCTATAAAGTCCAAATTGTTTACTGAATTTTTTCTCTTCTTTCTCTCTTTAACAGTGTTTTGCTTTCATCTTTTCCGTATAAAACTGCCCTTAAAACAAATACATTGCATATTACAAGAGGCATTAGAAATAGCCCTTAACTGAAACATTATTGGGAAAGATTGTAAGTGAAGACTTCATCATTTCTAGAATCGTTTTGTTTCTTTAAATGGAAGTTGGTGAAAACACTGCCCGAGGAAGTCCTTCCAGGTGCACCCAAATACAGTCACAAACTTCTGGGTAAAGCAGAGGAAAACCCTCTAAGTCCAAAACAAAAGTGTCCATTTCTAAAGTTGCAAATTGAACAAACTTTTTTAGCCATTCTCGAAGCACAGAAAATTTTTGTTCAAATAGTATTCCAACTTTAGCTGCTTTTTAATTTCTTTCCCAAAGACATGTGTATCTCAAGCAAAGAGACAAGTCAATATATTTTATTAAATATATGTGAGGTACATATTTCACGATTAATAAAAATCAAGATCTAAAGAACACAAGAATTGGATTGGAAAACAGTAATAGCCTTGTCCTTTCTGTGTTCTATTTTTTTCCCCATTGGACTTGGGCCTGTGCTTGGGCAACTGAAGAAAAAAAAGAACTTGGTTATTGGATTAACTGCACAATAGATACACTTAAAATCCCTGCTGTATTGAGACAACACCAGGATAATTTAGCGTAAAGCCACAGTTTGAAAGGCTAATCTGCATCACATTACTAACCTGTAACACTTCAAACTCTAAGCCAACAGTAGCTGAATCTACAAAAACCCTCTACAGGGGCAGTACATAAGCAAGCGTGGGTGGTTCTTCCTCCTAAACCTTGTTAAGAGAGGGGAAGGTTAAGCTATACCAGTATAAAATCCACCTACTCTTTAATGTGATTGTGATTGTAAAATGTGTTTCTGGTATAATAGGAAATGATATAGTACCCTTATAGATATCTTGTGCTCTATTTAAATATCTTACCCTTGCATTATTATATTGTTCTTATTATTAATAAATACTATGTTTCATATCATTTTCTCTTTTCTTTATAAATTATTTATCTGAAGGCAAAAAAACTCCCTGTTATCTAATAAAAAGATCACCATCTGGTGGTGACTCCTATAAACTGAAAAGACATAATCCCTAAAACTCTGTAGTTAATATAAACACATAATCCCAAAGACTTCCAAGAGTTGTAACCGACAGACATAACCATTTTGAAAAGTGCAAATATCACAGTATTACCCAGAATATAATACAAAAGGACCTGGTAGGCATTATTTGGAAGCTTTTCTCAACGTGGTTCTGCAGTATTGCATTTTATAACTAGTCCCTTAATTTCTCATACTAGTCAGTTCCCTTCATTCATTTACTTATACTGTTTAATGAACACCTATTTACATGCTAGATATTGTTCTAGATAGTTAGGATTATAACTGTGAACGAAAACAAAAGAAATATAAATATGTTGTGTGTCTGAACCAACTGCAAATCAAGAGAACACAGTTCACACAAAATTTCCCTCACTTCTGACACCAATTGTGCATTCAAAATGTTCCCCAAACCACTGTCAGTTTCCATAATTCACCAGAAGGACTCACAGAACTCACTGAAAACTCTATCCTCACAGTTATGGAGTATTACAGGGAAAGAATACAGATTAAAATCAACCAAGAGAAGAAACACATACAGCAGATCTGGAAAAGCTCTACATAGGAAGCTCCTGCTGTCCTCTTCCCATGGAGTCATGGATAGCATCCCTGTCATCAATGTGTGTAACCGTTTCAGTTGTAAATGCAAAGAACATTGGGCTAGGAATCAGAGGCTTAATTTCCATCTCTGCTTCTGATTCTGACCCCCCCATTGCGTCACCACACTTGAACTCTTCAGAGCTCAGTTTACTCTAGAGTGGATTCAGAAAGATTAGGGATGAAGTGAGCTCAGGCCGATTAGATTTTCTCTAAAACTTTTTAACCACTCTAACACACTAAACAAAAGCTATGACTCTTTCAGTCTTCCTGTGTTATACAAGAACCTACTGTGATTACAAGGTTCTTTTTCATGTGAGAAGAATGTTCTTGATGGATTTGGGTAGAGCGAAGATCTCATATTCTTGAATCAAGAGACCTCAACGTTCAGCAATTAAGACCAGGGAAAATCCCAATATGTCTAAAAGACTCCCCAAAGGTAAGGCAAGAGAAACTGGTGAGAGGAACTGACATACAGAGGAACAGATCATTTTGACATAATAAAAAAAGTAAAACCTCCCAGAATTCCAGGGGAATACAAAGCTTCAATGAGTAATTTTTTTCTTTAGCATGAACAATGGATATACTGAAATATAACCAGGGAATCTATAAGCAGGAAATGTGGCAAAAGCTGAGATGGGGAAAAAGGGTCATAATACTAATACATCTTCCTTTCTTTCTCCCACATATGCCCTCCACATTCTCCTATGATAATAATGCCTTCTTGTTCTACTTCATGTATGTCAAGGATTTCCATTTCTTCATATCACCCTTCCCAAGGCCAACTTCATTCTCTTCTCTGGAGTTATAATTGTGAAATGTCTACTGGGGAACTTGGTTTATGGGTGAGGTATTGAAAATATATCCATTTAGTATTTTTAAAATATCTCTGATAAATAGATAAATGAAGTTTTAATGATTGAAAATAGAAGCATTATAAAGCAAGGCAGCATAAGTAATGTGCAGACATCTAATTTTTTTTCTAACTTTTGTTAATACTGTTATTTTTTAAAAAACTCTATCAGTGATAGTGGTATTCTTTCTTGGAGGGGTCTTGTTCTTTTTATTCTTTCTGTTTCTTGAGTTTCTTTTCCTAACTATTAAAAGAGAGAAAAAGAAGAGTACCTACCTATAGTCACTGACATAAAGTAAGCACTTATTCAGTGCTACTTATAGTATTATCACTCCCTTTCCAACTTCTGGCTGTCACATGGACAACAGCAAGAGCGCCTGGGATGCAACATGAGATGTCTGGAAAACCGCCATTGATGGTGGTGTGAGGTGGTTTTGGAGAGGGTCTGCATTAGCACTTGGAGCAGATTGCTTCTTTCATGGATATGTGCAATATCTCCCATCCCACATGCTTTTCTTATAATGTGACCTTGGCGCACCTCCGGTAGCATGGTGAAGCTTAATTGCCCTACAACCTGATTGGACATCTGTAACTGACTCAATCCATAAGGTATAGTGCACATGACTTCTGTGGCTAGTTAATAAAAATGCCACCTTGCTCTGTGACACTTTCTCTTAGAACCCACCTGCTATTCTGTGAGGTGGCTGAAACTATGCCACCCACAGCAACTAAGCAGAGAGGCTATGTGTAGGTGTTCCAGCCCATGGCCCAACAAAGCTTCAGCTCCAAACCAGCATTAACTACCAGATATTTGAAGATGTCTGCAAATTATTCCAGCCCCCAGGTATCAAGACTTCCCAGTAGAAAGATGAAAGAAGCCTAATAAAGAGTGGAACTTCATAATTACCTCAAAAAATGAGCTGACAATTTTATGATGTTCCCTCTATTTCTTTATTGCCTAGCAAGGACAGAATCCAGACATTAGATCAGCAGTAAGCAAACCAAAAAACTCCTGACATTTTCTTTGCTGATCTGAGTTTTATTTTAAGTAAATTTGTGATTTCAGTATAAGTTAGTTAAGATGATTCATTTTCTACAAATTCAAATATCTTCAGTTTAACCAAACTTTTCCAATTTCAGTTTAAAAATTTTATATGACAAGATACTCTATTGGGTTATTTAACATGTTCTTCCACATTCTTCCTGATATAAAAGAGAAATAAATATTTTCTACATTTTCTCTCTTTTTCCATCCTTAACAGCTAGACTTTATATTCTATAGACATCTAAGATTACTCAGGTCAGCGTAGTCCCTCCTATCCCCGCTCCAAGAGGAAGTAAGAATCAATTAAGGTTTCTATTTTCCAAGAGGAACACTAAAAATATCCCCACCCAGGTCTTCATGAATATTAGACCCATGAAAAACTACATGAGTTGTTTCACAGGGTTGGGGTAAAGAAGATGAAGAATAAGAGATTCCCTGAGACTTGGATAGTTTCCCAGTCTCATGTGGCTCACTCATAGGTGGCTGCACTGGGAAGTAGATGCTTATGAAAGTTAGCTATCAAACACTGTGGATTTGCAACCAAAAGATCAGTGAAAGGACATTTGAGATCAGTGGAAAGGACACCTTTTAGCCTGCACAGAGCACAATAAATGGTAGAGCATCAGTTAGAGTAACCATGTCAATTATAATGAATCAGTCCCACCATTTGTGATCTGGCATTAGGTAACCTAAGAATTCTTGTGGTTCCAACCAAGGCAGGGAAAAAAATAAACAAACCCAAAACCTGGTAACAAATGACACTTTTCTTCTTACCAATATCTTTCTGATTTTTCCTTGAAAACCACCCTTCTGTGCCGATGATTACTACAATGACATTTGTGCCAAGTGTCTGCCAAAAGCAATAGCCTTAATCAGTGCTGTACTACATGCTGAAGACATCAGGAAAAATTAGTGATTTTAAATTCATAACTAAGATTCTGCTTAGGATCAACAAATGTGAGGTGAAGAGAAATAATACAATTCATCAGAAAAAAATAACACTACCTCTCTCTGGGGTTTTCATGAGGATTGAGTAGAATATGGACTGTTACTATTTTTCTATTGTTAGCACAATAAATTACCACAAACTCAGAATCTTAACTAACACAAATGTATTACCTGACAGCTCTGTAGCATGGAAGTGTGACAAGGGTCTTCATTGGCATTAACAGGATATTCCTTTCCCGAGAGCCTAAAGGAGAATCCATTTCCTTTCTCAGTTCTGGAGGCTGTCTCCACTCCTTGGCTCCTAGTCCCCTTCCTCCATCTTCAAAGCCAGCAAAAGCTGGTTGAGTCCTCATACTACATCACTATGAACTTTTCTTCTGCCTTCCTCTTCTACTTTTAAGGACTCTTATAGCTACAGGGCTCATCCAGACAATCCAGAATAATATCCCCATTTTATGGTCATCTGATTAGCAATTTTAAAGTCCCTTGGCCATGTAATGCAACATATTCACAGATTCCAGGAATTAGGATGTGAAATCTTTGGGGGGGGGTCATTATTCTGCTGATCACAGTTATGAATCACCTAGCCCACTACCTAGCAAATTCTAAGTGAGCAAAAAATGGTAGTTCTCTTCCCCACTTACTCTCTTTATTAGTCTGCTCAGGCTGCCGTAACAAAATGCTGCAAGTTTAAGCCACAGTGATATAAACAACAGAAACTTATTTCTCACAGCCCCGGAGGCTAGGAAATCTAAGATCAAGATGAGAGCTGTTCCTTGTGAGAGCTCCATTCGTGCTTTGGGACAGCTGTTCTCACGTGATCTTTCTTCTGGGGACAAAGAGCAGGCTCTCTGTTTTGTTTTGTTTTGTTTTTTCTTATGGACACTAATCCTGTTGGATTTGGTACCACCTTTATGATCTAATTTAATTACTTCCTTAAGACCTTATCTCCAAATGCAGTTGCACTGAGAGATTAGGGTTTCAACACACGAATTTTGAGGGGACATATTTAGTCCATAACACTCTCTCACCTAACAGCCCACGCTCTTTCCCCCTACCACCTCCAATATGCCTATCTAATCTTACCTATTGAACAATTCACCTTTTGTCACATCAGGTGAGTCCAAAGGGTGCTTTAATTGGAACTGTTTATTCCTATGGTCTTAATATTAGCTGAGAACTCCCTAAATGTACAATCTCAGTCTACTTTCTCTGCACTTGAAACTCATATAACCAACTGCTTTCTAGACATCTCAATTTGTATGTTCTATAGGCTCCTCAAACTCTACATACACTATTTAAACACATTAACTTAACTCTCCCCCAACCAAAATAATCCTCCTCATTTTATGTTCCTCATTTCAGGATATGGTACTGCCTCATTTGATAGACTTTCAAATCTTAAACTTGAAAGTCAGCTGACCTTTTCCTCTAATTTTCCACATTAAATGATTCATCAAATCTTAACAATTTTATCTCCTTATATCTCTTAATTCCAGTCCTTCCCATATCCCATCTTGATATGTCATCCATTTGCCACCTTATATCACAGGCTGGTAACTAGTTTCTCTTCACCCACTCTTGCCACCTCCATTCCTTTCGACTCAAAGGAGCCAAAGAGAGGCTTTGCTTTTAGGCAGATAAGCAATTTCAGAAAACCAAATGTCTCTGCTTAAAATATTTTTTATGTCACAGAGGCAGTATGCTGAACCCCTTCCCAGCATTTAGCATTTTCCTTTCTTAGCTCACTGCACACTAATTTCTTTAGCCTTTATCTTCGCAAGATTGTACACAAATGAAAGCTGATGCCCTGCTTGTCTTATCGGTGAGTATCCCTAGTGCCTTTAAATCAGTGACATGTCTAAATAAACTGGTATCCCCTGGTGAACATCCAAGCCTGTGTAGCTTAGTCCTTTTATTGTTCCAGAACAGCTGGACACTTAGTGGCCCGGTCAATCAACAATGGATAACTTCATATGAACATATGACTCTTCAACTGATGTTTTATTTAATTGCCTAAGTGCTGTGCACTGAATGTGGCTAGATGTGCTCATCTTATGCTGTTGGCTAAAGGTAGTAGTAAATAGTGATAATCCTTTGAAAAAGGCAGGGACATTGTTTTACTTAATTAAATATTTGAAACATGTGCCAGCCTGTTTCCAAGACGTAGCAGTACAAAAAAAATATGATGAATTCATTTCTTTAGGGACTTTTAGGATAGAATGCTTCATCCTACAGGTTCTTTTACTGTGTCGATATTTACTATACAGGGCCTAATTGAACGCAAACTCCGGATTTTACCGCAAACAGTAAGAAAGTAGAACCCATTTCCTACATGTTGGGCGTAGGGTAGGAAAACCTGTGGGCCTTTTGCCCGCTTTCCCCCCCGAGGCTCACAGGTACACAACAAAGGGAACATCAAGTAGACTTCACTTTGAGCCAACCTCGCGTTTGCCGGTGACGTCACCGGAAATGGCTCTTTGTGCCGCTCAAGGACCCTCCCTCTCGCTCTGGGCGCCGGAAGCAAAGCGGAAGTGGACGTAAATTCGCTTCCGGTCCCGTCGCCATTTCTATCGGTTACAGGTTCTCACACATTGTAGTCCGCTGGGACAATGAGCTATGACTACCATCAGAACTGGGGCCGCGAAAGTGGGCCCCGAAGCTCCGGTGGGAATTGCGGAGGAAGTCATGGAGGGGGCCATGGAGGGAACCGAGGCTCCGGAGGCGGCGGCGGAGGAGGGGGTGGTGGTCGAGGAGGCCGAGGCCGACACCCTGGGCACCTGAAAGGCCGTGAGATCGGCTTGTGGTACGCGAAGAAACAGGGGCAGAAGAACAAGGAAGCCGAGAGGCAGGAGGTAATCCGAGACTCGTTCATGCAAGGGCAGGAAGCACAGTAGCTTTTTATTTCTCTCCTGCTGCCCCTAATTCTATTCTTTCCTGGTTTCTTAACTGGTATAAGTGTTTTGTGTAGCGAATATGGAGTGCAGACTCTGTATTATGCCAAAGCTTCCTGTAGAAGATACTATATAGCTAAACGTTAGCCATGCGCACTTTACCTGAAGCTGTTAGGATTTGTGTAGGCTGAATGTATACTTTGCTTAAGGACGAGGGAACTGTGGACAAAGCAAATGTTAATTTCAGGTTCCAACCGAAATTAACTTTATTGGGGTGACAGTACCATAGTATCTCTGGCTGCCCTTTCCCTTAAAATAATTATGGTCACTTTTTAAGATTTTTGCTTGATGGACTCTAAACCAGCGACCTTCTGCATTAGATACAGGGTTGCCGGGAACAAAAGCTGCCAAGCACTGTTTTGAATGTAGAGCGTTCAGAATAGCACAGCTTTCATTTTAAGGACCAGAACAGCCGCAGACCCCCAGTAACTTTATAAGTCTTTATCAAATTCCATTTACCCGTTTTACACAAGGTCTTATTATGTTGCTATGGGAATCGGAAGAAATAAAATTCAAGTAACTTACAGTCTAATTGGGAACATAAGACTTTAACGGATGAGAAGTTAAATAAATCTGGAGTAACTCTTCGTTGTTATTTCCACCTGAAACCAGTTGTGTGATGCATCATTATGGAACTTTAGACTTCCAGCCCCTTCTCAAACCTTTTCCATATTAGTAAATGTCACTACAGTTTATTCACTTGCCAAGGCCAAAATGGGATTTATCTGTGATTCTTCTCTTTTATTTCAGCATATTTGTCCTGCCTACTTTATATGTCCCAATCGAACCACAGCCATTACCATAGGTCAAGCCACCATTTTGTTTTTTGTTCCTGGCCTCCTTACTGGTCTTCTAGCTTCCACTAGTTGTCCTTTGTAGAGCCACTCATGGTGACCTTGTAAAAGCAAAAAGTAAGTCATCTCATTCTCTAGCTCTCAACTTGAGATTAGAAGCAGGTTCACATCTGTCATGGTCTAATTCATTTCAGTGGCATCCTAACATGTGTTCCAGAGACCTTGGACATCTAGCCTCGATGTAACAGTTTTCCCTCTATCTACTTATCCTTTTGAGCTCAGTCACCAATCTGATGTAATTATGACTTTTGTAAACATACTGTTATTTTTGCTTTTTTTCTTACAGTTCTCATACCATTCCACTTTCTAAAATGTCTCCCTCTATTTTCTCTCTCTACATATGAGCTTTATTTAATAATTAGCTCATCCTACCTTTGATTACTTTCAGCCATTTCCATAGATTTTACTTTTTTAAGTAATCTCTGTGTTTACAAAGTGAATGTATTATAATGATACACTCTTACTCTTTCAACAAATATTTATTGAGGATCTAATGTGTTTGAGATAATATCTTAGGCACTGTGTTAATACAATAGATAACAGTTCTTACTTTACAGAGATAGTGGTGTATAAGGGGTTATAGATGGTTTGAATACAATGTTAAAGTATTACAACAAAGAGAATGTGGGCTGTTATCTAACTCCAGGAGGATCAGGAAGATTTTCAAGAGGATGTAACCCTTAAGCTGAAACTTGAAAGATAGCAAAGACTGTATGTGTTTGGGATTTGAGGTTTGGAAAGGGGTTTACAGGCAGAGGCGGCAGCAGGTGCCACACCATTAAGGCCAGGAGAACATGTTCAAGGAACTGAAAGTAGGAGCATGGTTGTGAAGTGTGGTGAGGTGTGCGGTGTGGAGGTAGGCAGTGGCTTTCAAACTTGTTGGCCACTTCTCACATAAAGGAGAATAAATATATAAATATAAATATATAAATATATATATATATATATATATATATATATATATATATATATATATAAAATCAAATACATGTATATGTTTTATCCTCACCCAAAGATATGTTTATTGATTTGAGGGAGGGGGAGAGAGAGAAAGAAAAACATAGATGTGAGAAACATTGAATAGCCGCCTCCCGTGCGTGCCTAGCCAAGGATCACAACCCACAACCTTAGGCGTGTGCCCCAACTGGGGATTGAACCCGCAACCTAGGTAGTTGCCCTGACTGGAAATCGAACCTGCAGACTTTTGGCATATGGGGTTATGCTTCCACCAACTGAGAGCCACCTGGCCGGGGCTGGTGTCTTTTTTTATAGTTCTCTTTCTGTGAAGAAACTGAATCATTTGCCATATCATACCATCATCCTCATGAGCACTGATCATTTTGTTTTCTCTCAGCTCAGCCTTCTTCCCAATTCCTCTTTTTAGTGTGAGAGGTTTAAAAGGCTCTTAAAACGCTTATTGCAACCAAAATGGTATTTCCAGTTTTTAAAGTAGTTTTTTTTTTTTAGCAGAATATTGGGTTTCTTTAACTTGAATTGTGGGTATCTGTGAAAATTTAAGAGAACAGAATCATAAAATGTGAGGGTAGGAGATAAGGGGAAGCAAAGTTTTAGGAAAGATGATATCCTTTTTTTTTTTTTGTCAGTTATATTACAGCTAATTATATACATACATGGTTGAAAAAAAGATCTTGAGGGATATGTACGAAAATGTTAGCACTAGGTCTAGGAATTGGAATTGGACAAGAGGGCAAGTGTGGGAAAACTTAATTTTCTTTTATATATGTTTGTCGAACATGTATTTACTGTTTTTTTTTTAATCAAATAATTTTGCGCTTGCCTTCTCATGTTGATGAGGATGCTTTTTCTTTGCATAAAATAGAGAGCCGTGGTACACATGGACGAACATCGAGAAGAACAGATTGTGCAGCTCCTGCATTCTGTACAAGCTAAGAATGATAAAGATTCGGAATCACAGATATCCTGGTTTGCTCCTGAAGATCATGGGTAAAACAAAAGTACTCTTTAAAAGACGGGCAACGAGTGACACTTATTTCATAGCATTGGCTAGAAGAAGAAAAATGATAATAAAAGTTACATCATTAGACTTATTTTAATGAGTGAAATTTAGCCTTGAAGTAATTTTTTTTCTTAATGTAGATGGAGCACATTTGACGAAAGGGTAAAAATTAGATGGCATATTCATTCCTATAGGAAAGTTAAATGGTAGGAATAGTTTATTTGCATATGAGATTTATTAGGTTATTATTTATAATGTTTTTCCTCCCCATCATCTTTGTAGTTTCAAAATTCTCATCTGGGGGAGATCTGCAAGAAGTTATATTGGGGCTGTTTCAAGAAAATCACAGGAACTGCATCGTTCAGAGAGAAAACTAGTAAAAGTTTTTCTGGGACTGTGTAATATAGCTTCCCATTTATAGCTCAGAAAAGGTAGCAGGAAGAAATGAATAAAACAAGGCTCATAAAAACACCACGCCATTTCAAATGAGATTCCCATATGTGAATTTTTAAAGAATTTAATTACCACAGAGAATAACTTATCTGGAAGGAGGAAAAATTTTTGTGTATTTTAAGAATATAAGGGTTTTGATAATTGCTCTACTAAGAGACAAAAATAAAACTTGATTATGGTGATTTTTGAAATAATTCACCAGCATATTTTGTTTGAGGGCTTGCATGGTTGTTTAACCCTTCGTCATTTTTTGTTTTGTCGAAATAGATATGGTACTGAAGCTCCTGCTGAGAACAAACCACACTCAGAGAAGGAATTTGAGGACCAGGAACAAAAATTGATAAATCAAGAAAAGAGGACATTTAGAATCAGGGACAAATATATTGACCGAGATTCTGAGTATCTCTTGCAAGAAAATAAACCAGATGTAACCTTAGACCAACAGTTATTGGAAGATTTACAAAAGAAAAAAACTGACCCTCGATATATTGAAATGCAGGTAATGGGAAGCACGATGTGGAAAGAAATTTTACTTCTCAGACTTGATAAAAATATATTCATGGTTAGACTTAGCTGCATGGAATAGATCAGTGAGATTCCTCAACAGGCCTTCCTCGGAATTTTATTCCTCCCATAAAATAGAGAAAAGCAGCAGAACTGCAATGACACATGACCTACGCCTATGTCATCTGTAGTAGCTTATATGGTGAGGAGAAGTATTCGAAAATGGTCATTCAAATGAAAAAATCACTCTTAAGTTTAATTTTTCTAGGCCAGTTTAGGGAGATGTCATAAAAGACAAGGTGGTTGGAATTGTAAAGTTTCTTCTAGACCACTTAATCCTTTCATAGATGATAACATTATATGCCTCAAAAGTTATATGATTTGCTTATGTTCAACATTTTAAAGATTGGACTGTGACAGGAACTAAAATTGTCCTGAAATTTTTTTTCGGTGTTTTCCTGTTAGGCAAGATATTTTAAGGTCCTTCCTGTTGAAACATAAAGTTGTATGCTTTGTGGATGTCCTAGAGATAGATGTAATAAAATGTTCGTGTGAGTGTGGTGTTTTTTTTTTACAGTGAAAATTCTGAGGGCCATACCTTTAATATGCAAATACTGCTGTTTTAGACAAAGGCAGAATATCAGTCACATTCCCTGTGGGATACACTCTCTGCTGCTGTTTAAGATTGGATATCCTGTTTAGAACAGATGAGCTGAGGTTGTTGGGGAGCCAAATTGTGTAGTTTTTTAATTCCTGTTGAGGGAAAATACAGGACAGAGGAGATTTCAAGATGAGTTAATTTCTCACGTAGTTGAGAGTAGAGCTCTTACTGCCTTAGGAACAAGGAGAATTAGCTACTGTCTCTATTTACTTTGTATAGGGGACAGAACTCAAATGTTTAAAGTTGAGTGACTGACGTAGTACAGAGAAAGTTAGGGGGGAAGATGTGCAAAACAAAAACATTCAGTCGTCTTCCTATTGGCTGGACGCGGTTGTAGAGGCTTTACATGTACTATATCATGTAAACGCCCCAACAGCCCCATGTGGGATTACACCTCTTTCTCACAGATGAGGAAAAAGAATCTCAGATTAAGTGACCTAAGGTTGCATAGCTAGTAACAGAACCTGGTCTGAAATTCAGATGTGTTTTAAGAGTTCAACTCTTTAATCCTTGGTGTAATGTGCCATATTTTTACTTTACTTCATGACTTATTTAATGAACACTAATTTTTCACCTGCTAGATGCCTGTCATTGTGCTGCAATGTCCAAAGACTGATAAGACACTCCCTGTCCTCAGTTTATATTCTCATTGCCTCATCTCAGGTGATAGCTAGAAATCAGGAAGTAGAAGGGTTACCTGCCTTGGGAGAGAATATTGGGTTGTAATTCTCTCTTTAGCAGTATTTATGTACATAGAAATCAAATATGGTTACTGCTGGTTTCAAATTTCTTAGGATAGCTTGTATATACTTATATATTAGGATGGTTGCATTTAACTACTTGGAATAGTACTATTTTTAGAGATTATTAAGAAGTGGTTTTTAAATACTTCAAAAATTATTATGAAAGGAATTACTAAGAAAAGTATGGTGACTCTTTATCTCAGAGCACTAGAATTCATTTAAGTCACCACACTGACTCAGTTTTACAGCACAGGCACTGGCTACCTGACCGGACAGGCAGGCCGTGTGCAGCCTGGTTAGCAAAACTGCTACACATGGTGTAGTTGACAGTTGGAAAGAGTAGATCCTAAAAGTTCTGTCCACGAGGAAAAACGTTTGTAACTATGCGTAGTGGTGGATATTAGGCTTACGGTAATCATCTCACAATATATACAGAGAGTGGATTATCATGTTGTACACCTGAAACTAGTACAATGTTCTATGCCAAGTATATCTCAATAAAATAGTATTAGGGGACTTTGACACATTCTCCACCTTGACCAACCAAGTAGGCAAAAATTAACAAGGATGATGTTTCATGAAGTTAAAAAACAAGGATGACAATAATATACTAGATTACCTAGGATAGTTCTAATTTTGCAAATCTTTTTAATAAGTAGGGCTTATTAAAACTGGTTTATTTTTATACCACTGAAGATTCTTTTTATATGTATATGATATACCTAGTTCAGTGTAAACCATAGTGCTGCTGATTAGCATATGTCATTTTTGTATAGTGTGGGTATGGGGATCCAGAAAAGCTTTCAAAACTAGAAAGAAATTATCACATAAAAGTTACAGAAAAGAAACCATCATTCTTTTGTATTCTCATTGTAATTCACCAAAATCTTGTTGAATTGCTTATATGTGTCAGAAACTGCTACTTGTTTTTCATGTAAAGGCTTTTCATTCAGATCTGTGGTAGCCCTGAGATAAAACCTTGAGACTCCAGGTTTGACTTAAGATTACAGCTCTTAAATGCCAACACCAGAATTTATTACTGCTGATACTATTGTAAGCTGTCTTTTATACTCAAAGGCAAGTACCCAGAAATAATCTTTCAATATATTGCAGTGCTTAATGCATTAATAAATGCTGTGGATCTATGGGTAGGAAAAGAATCTGGTGTAGAAATCAAATCTACGATGAGTATATAAAACAAATAGAAAAAATGTAAAAGTAACTTAGGGATTGAAAGACTGCTGTTAGATGATAGATCAGATTTCACTGTCACTAACTCCAAGAAGGTATCCTACTCGGATGTAATGGAATTTCATTTTTCAGTGTTTCGAAAACAAGGGATTGTTAAGTTAGGTGTTTTTTTAGTAAAATTCTTTTTTAAGTCCTAATGTTTCACATAAGCTTTGAGGCAATAAAAATACTTTTATATTCTAGCATGTTGATGTATTTTGATTATCAGGATTATAATTTGTTTTTTCGTGACAATTTTTAACATTTTGTTTTAATTTTAGCATTTCAGGGAAAAGCTGCCTTCATTTGGAATGCAAAAGGTAAATGAGTATGCACTAC
>VMDR010012618.1:0-26284 GCA_007922815.1 Macrotus californicus | reverse complement strand
AGCTACTAGGGTTCTGCACTAGAGATGTTGCAGATGAACTTTCTGCACCAGATCCAGGGTCCTACAAGATGACTAATGTGGCTTCTAACTCCATGAGACTATGATTCACATTTTCATCAACAGCAAATCAAATTACAGTTTATTGACTCCCTTATATACCTCAACCTTAAGAAAATTTCCACTTCAAAGAAATACATAATAGTCGTTAATTTATTTAATGATAGTTAGCCCAAATATATGTGGTAGGAGACTTTGAATAATGATCCATATATGCTCTTAACTTATGGATTATAATGTCCCTCCTGTTGATTTATCCAAATTGTGAAACAACATAATTGACAACATAACATAATCCTTAAAAATGTGAGCTTTGGCATCAACAGACCAGTGTTTTGAGTCCTTGTTCTCTTTTATATTTGTTGTTACCTAAGCTACTGGATTCTCAAAAAAATTTTTTCCTTCAATGACTTTATAAGGGAGACCCAAGCCCTGGTGAATTCTATTAACTTCTCACAAATCAGTAGAATGACCCACTCCAAAAAAAAATACCCACCAATTATTTTCTCATTTGTAAAATGAGAATACTAAAAGTAACTCACTGAATGATTATGAAAATTAAGAGATAATTTATGTAAATTTTAACAGTCTGTTACATATCATGTGCTTAATAAATATTAACAATTATATAATGATCATTATTTGCATTTCCTTTCTTGTAAACAGCAAAAAAAGCATAATTTTTATCACCTCAGAAGTATTGAGGCCAATTTTACTTGGCTGTGGTAACCACTATTGACTTTCTCAACAAATATTTTCCTCTTTATACTTAGACAAGGTCGTAAAGCAGAGATCATTGTGTCTTGCTGGCCTCCTTCCCTTGTCCAGTTGCCAAGACATTCTCAAGCACAGTGAGACTGACCACAATAGCAAGGCTCCCCTTCCGCTTGGATCTAATTAGCTTTTAAACAACTGAGGACAAAATGGAAAGGGTGTTAATTACTTTCTATTGCTTTCCTTAGGTGGCTGCAGAGATAAAAGCATACTTTTATTTGGAAAAAAGCAGGCTTCACATGTGGCCCAGAGCTGGGTGGATGGCATTGAGGTAGGGCTTTAGGGAGGCCAGCTTCTCCATGGGCCAAGACAATTCCCAGCCTACTACAGAGGCAAATGGACACCTGTTTCAATAGACAGAGATCTGAGGGATCGGAGTTTCTTCGATGGATCCCTTAGTGTGTGCTTGTTTCCTCTAATCGCTCTTGCTTTATGTGTCAACATTAATTGTGATTTATGTGTCCAGCTATGATTAGGGTGAATAGAGTCGCTTGATTCCAGAGGGGAAAGGGCATGCTACTGATATCCCATGGGGAAGCCTCAGATTTCTGCAGGCAGTGAGGAAACTTCTTCAGCAAACTCTAGTTAGGCTTTAACCCAGGTCAAGTGATTTTGTTGAAGATGTTATCAAAACCTAGGTTGGACTACCTGACAGAAGCTCCGTCCTCCCTCCTGGTCATTTGCCTTAACTGGTGGTGAGATAAGTCTGAATTTGAAGGTGTCATAGGCTGAATGTTTGTGTTTCTCTCAAAATTCATATGTTGAAACCTAATCCCCTGTGATGATAGTAGGAGATGGGACCTTTGGGAGGTGATTTTGTCATGAGGGTGGAGCTCTCACGGATGGGATTAGTGCCATTTTAAACAGTAGACCCCAGAGAGCTCTCTCATCCCTTTGTCATGTGAAAACACGAGAAGATGGCTGTGTATGAGCCAGGAGGCAGCCCGTCATCAGACGCCACATCTGTTGGGCTTCCAGCCTCCAGAACTGTGAAAGGTAAATACTTGTTGTTTAAATGACCCAGTCTATGGTATTTTTGTTATAGCAACATGAATGTATTAAGACAAGAGAATATAGTCAATTTCATTGCTAGTGGAGCTATCCCAGTAAGATGACACGTGCACCTTGGGTCTGGCTTAGCTATAGGCTCTTGATTTATGGGGACAACAGTAAGAAGTCCTCTCTGTTGCTGTGAGACTTCCCTTTACTCAATAGCACAACCTCCCATTTTAAAGTAAGCAAAATGTTTAAAGTGGCAAGTACTCCTAAGATAGGCAACATGTTGACTTAAGTTTAATCTAAGATATAAATGTCCATCAACGGTATTGTGTATGTCCTGAACTAGTTTTTAGCTATGGATGGTCCATGGGAGCTGGCAGTAAGTAGAATATCCTCAAGGGAAGAAAACAGTACAGTCTCTGAAGGAAACATTTATCATTTAATTTCATCCAGTGTTAGCCTCTGTATTGGCTAGGACAGTGTTTCTCAGACTTTTGAAGAGCTTTAAAAATTCACATTTCTGAGTCCCATTGCACAGGTACTGAATCAGATCTCTGGTGGTGGGATAGAATGAGGTGGGCAGGGCTCCATCTGCATTTGAGTAAGTCCCCATGTGGTCCTTTACATTTGAGGACCTGTCTTAGGGGACTCAACTTCATGAAAGCGTGCATGCGATACGCACAGCCATGGGTAAAGGAAGCGGTGTGCAGGACTGCTGGGGGTAGGCACGGGATGGCTCTGCCCTCCTGCTTGGGAAGGATGCCATTTAGGGGGCTGTCCTTGAGCAACCATTCAACTCACTGCCTCTACTCTCTGTGTGTGTAGCTCCCAGGGTGGCTCAGTGCAGCCACCAGCACCTTCATCAGTTCAATATTTTTTTCAGACTCTGCCCACTGATAGTATTTTTCTGTTTAAAACTACTTAATTTGTTAATGCTGCCCTGAAGAACATACAGCAACAATTGTTTGCCGCACCTACACACACACACACACACACACACACACACACACACACACACACACACCCAACACCATTAGAGATCTTTGCTATTTCCGTCCTGTCAGAAGGGCTAGTGTTCAATGTATATTAATAAACATACATGCTGCCACCATCTCTGCCCTTCCCACTATGCTTGCAGGTGCCCCTGACATTTCCCCATGAATCTTTCAAAACAGCCATGGGTGCTGCTCCCAGGTCCAGCTCTACTCTTTGCTTTTGTATGAGCTGCTCTGCCCATACTCAGCGCTCATTTATCCAAAGCACAGTTCTCTGAATCTCCAGTATTAGTTCTAAAGCTTTCTCCGAAGGCCCTGGGAGAACAGTTCTTAGCTGCAACCCTTGTCTGCTCCTCAGCTTCTTTCCTTTCCACACCACCTCCCCCCCGCCCCCGCCATTTCCTCCTCAGGCCAACTCTTTTTCTTTGTCTCTCTTTCTTAGCACTTATCAGTTGACCAGGGGTCAACCCACAGCAAACTCAAGCCGACTCGGGTGGGTCATTTTGGCTGAGTTGAGTTTGGCCTTGGGAATAAGCACTGACTGTATAAACTGATTCAAGGGGATGTCAAGCCTTTGGCGTGGTCACTTCATGTCCGTGATTGATTGACAGGTCACTCTTGTAACCAGAGGAGTTTGGCAGGCTCACTCAACAGTCTCAGACCTGCTGGAAACCTCAAAGCACCTCCTCGTCGCCTCAGATGTGGAGAAGAACATTCCACATGGGGAACCTTCTTTCTCCAGACTCATTAGGCTGTAGAAGAGCTCACAGATTGCACACACCAGCTGCCCCTCCCTACCCCAAGGTCTGATAGTACAAGGTCGGACTGGGCTCATGCAGGCTTTACAAGGCTCGAAGAAAGAGCAATATTATAAGCCAGAAGGATGTGAGCAGGTTTTGCTTTGTGCACAGACAGCATTCTAAAATGGATAAATCTTTCTTCATTATGTAGCTTTTCAAAAGGAGAATAAAAGGCACATGCACAGTAATGGGTCTTTTGAATATGTGTGTGTGTGTGAAAGAGACAAAGAACTATAAAAATTGCATTTCTCTTTTTGGCCAGACCAAGGATATCAGTTGTTTTTTTTCTAAAGCCACATGGTCAGGGCAGCAGTGTCCTGTGCAGTCCCCACACTGCTCCTTGGCCTTCTTGGACAAACTGGGACCTCCCATCAATTACATGACATTGACAAATATTAGAGATAACATTCTAAACAATGTTTGGGTCTAGTCAATAACAGAGCTTACTCAATTCTAACCAATGATATTTTATAGGAATCTGAAAAACTTTTAACTTTTCAAATATCCTCAGAACACTCAGAACATTTAATAGCATCATTACTACTGGTAACAGAGGTTCCTTGATCTGTTCCTTGACATGGATGTCTTCTTTTCTATTATAACATTTTTGAAGACATCATATAGGACAGATGAAATATATTTCCAAGCCCAGACCAGATACACTTTTTATGCTCAGGTTTACTTATTTCTAGTACTAATTTATAGCATTTTTATTGTGATTGTTGTGGTTGCTCATTTGTTTTAAAATTCTCGGTGTGCACACGTACGTGCAGGGCTGATGTACTGGCTGTTTCTGTTATGGCCCAAAGCACAAAGGTAATGGAACACCTTTGTTCTCTGTTTTTAATTGTTCCTTGCACCTCAGTTTATTCTGGGCCCTGGAGGACAGAGATATCATTGACAGTGTTTCCAAGGAGAGCAGATTTAGGATGGTCACTAGGAAAGATGAATTGAAAACATAAAATGAAACAACAAAGAGTTCATTTGCCAGGTGAGAGATATGGAGGCAAGGGGAGTCTGCTCTCAGGAGAACCACAGAGGAGAAAAAGACAAAGGTTAAGAATGGGAAATGATCAGAGGTAGGAACTAGAATAAATCCACTAAACTATTGATCTGGTGTGGATCTACTTTAAAGAAGCAGATAGCTTTAAGGGGTACTGAAAGGCAGAGATAAAAAGATATTAGTAACCTTCTTCCAAGTGCATTTGTTGGCAGTAGCTGTAAAAAGATGTATGTACCCACACAAAAAAATTAATAAGACAAAGATATCCCTTGTTTGATCAAATCTATGCCCCATAGCCTCTGAGCAAATAGCTGGGGATTGTCAAGAGTTGGCAAATGATCACCATTTGGAAACAGGAACCTCTCACAGGGAAACACATCAGACAAAGTGACAACTTTCTTATTTAATGCTCTGCACACATCCGTCACCTTCAAGTGTGACAACTACTGCTATATCCCCAAGACTCTTAAGGACATCAGCAACCTTTCTTGAAGCCCCAGAAACTCACACTTATATTGCCAAGTGCTATGAACTGAATGTTTGTTACCCCACCCCTCAATTTCATATGTGGAAATCTTCCCCCCAGTATGATAGTATTAGGAGATGGAGCCTTTGGGAGGAAATTAGGACAGAGGGAGGGAGTCATTATAATGGAATTTGTGCTTTTATAAGAACAGACACAGACAGCCTGGCTTTCTTCCTTCTCTTTCTGCCATGTGAGGATATAATGAGAAGACAGCCATCTGCAAATGAGGAAGAGGGCCCTTACCAGATCCTCGATCTGCTGGCACTTTGATCTTGGACTTCCCAGCTTTCAGAACTGTGAGAGATAAATGTCTGTTGTTTAAGCCACCCAGTCTATGGTAATTTGTTACAGCAGCCAAAATTGATTACGTCCCCAAGCTGTATGAGTGATCTGTAGTTGTCTCTAAGCCTATGGTAGAACCCTCTCAAAGAGGAACAAGCTAATGGCCTTAGATTGGCTAGCAGGCTGAGGACAATGTCCTTCTGTACTAATGAAAGTCTGGAAATCCCTGGGCTAGAGCTCCGCCATTGTGAATGGTACATATCAGAGACAGTACTGACCAAAGTGTGGTAGAGAAACAGAATACACTTGTGGATTCATACAGTTTTTTGTGTCTAATTAGCAATGTATAGAAGCCTCTATAAACAGAATAGATCTAGGGTTAATGCTTCAGGTTCTCAATATATTGTCCCTTATTATTGAAAAATAAAAAGATATTTGTTTTTTCAAATTGGGGCACAAACTTTCTTCTTTTTAGCACTTAACTGTGACCCAAATTCTTATCTATCTTCTACTTCCTTTAACCCATGCGGTCTGATTTTCATCTTCATGACTGTATTTATATTCATGAGGGCTGAGGCCCCTCTTGAAAGTCACCAGTACCCTTCTCTGCTTTATAATGTACAGTTCTCCTTACCCACACCAACTGATTCTTGGGCATCTGTTTCTTTTTCAATCTCCTTGTTGCCTTGGTTTCTATGACATGATACTTTCTGGACTCCTCTCTTTCTATGGTTGCTTTTTTCCTGTACTTTATTCTCTCTCATTGTTATTGCTTTCTCACCTCTCCTTTCCTGACCCTCAGAGATGGTGGTTCTTCAAGATTTCTTATCTTACCCTCTGCTTTTCTCTCTAGAAGTTCATCTTTTACTGAGGTCATTTGTTTTTGTATCTACAGTATCACAATGAAGATGAACACTTCCAAAATGGAAATCAATAGCACCAATTTTATATCTATTGTATGGACCTAATATTCCCAAAGTTATAAACAAGTTAGTTTACTTTAAAGTCAAAATGTATAATTTTAAATTCACATCTTTTCCCTTTAATTTTTCTCCTTCTCCCAACTATTTCAATTCCTATCTTTCTGGGACTAGCATCATGTCGGGCAGGTCCTTGCCTTATGTTCCGTCTAGCTTCTCTGTTTATAGCTCCTGTCACTCTTTTGATGTGTCTCTGAAACTTGTCCCATCCATTTATTCCCGTTGATTTCATCCCAAGCTTATCTCTTTTTGCCTCGATTACCTAGATGCCAGCCCCAAACTGAAATATGGCTGGAGGTTGTGTGTATGTGTGCAATGAGGTGGGAGAATGATGGCTGACTCCTCCCACCTTTGTGCTATCGTCACGGCATCCTTCGAATGTAATGCAACTGAACTGGTTCCAAACCACAGTAAGAAATAATTTGCACACGTGGGCAATTGAGAGCTGTGGAAGAAATGTGAATTTGGGGCTTGCTTTGGACTTGTGAGGCTTAGTGAAATAGGGCAAGTCTCAACTTCTCTGTGCCTCATTTGTCTAATGTATAAAATGGGCATATTAATATGTGACTCCATGGTGCTGTCATAAGGACTGGTCAAGACAACCTTAATGCTTCCCCTTAGCTTGGATAGTTTAAATAGGCTTTTTTCTGCCTCTAGGCCCCTGACCTTCCTCTCACTTAGGGCCTTACAGAATCCAGATGGCCTGCAATTCCCTCACCGTATCTCAAAAACTCCCCCACACTTTGACTCAATGGAGATGAGTTCAGACTGAGTTCTGAAAAGGTTGTGAAAATCTTACCACGCCTCCCAAATCCCTAATAATGACTGTTACAAGCCTTTCACCAATATATAGGCAGACTAGAAAATGTTCGGAGAATTTTTTTGAAGGTTATTTTTACTTTTATTTTATTTTTAAATTGATTTTAGAGAGAAAGGGGGTGGGGGTGGAGAGAGATAGAGAGAGAGAGAGAGAAACACTGACTTCTTGTTCCACCCATTCATGCACTCATTGGTTGATTCTTGTATGTGCGCTGACCGGGTAAGGAACCCACAACCTTGGTGCATTGGGACGACGCTCCAACCAATTGACCTACCAGGCCAGGACCCAGATAATTTTTCATTTTTGTCCCCAAAAGAAGAAAATTTGGGGGTGAATTTGGGGGAAGCAAAGTATGGTGCTAATTTAAAACTTTGAATTATTCAAAACTTTCTCAATATGTTGTAAGCTGTGAGGTGGGCAGCAGACTAAAAGTACCAAGATTAGTTGCATCCTGAGCTAAAGCGACTTCTGGGAGCCAGAGGCCTCAGAAACCTGTTGAAGGGCAGGATAAAAGCAGCCTGGACTATTTTAATTGCTGAGAGTAGATCCATTTCATAGAATTCCTTTAAGGCTTTTGGTCCAGGCCCTTTATGCCTTGGATAATCCCATTTTTAAAGTAGAAAGGGAGAGATTAAAGATAAAATTTATAGTCAGAGTTAATGACTCCCTTCCCTCCTTTCTCCCATCATACAGAACAAAACAAAAACAAGAAAACAAACAAAAGACAAAAACAAAAAGCTTTTTTAAGCTTCTATTTTTATCTATTCTTAATTTGGGTGGAACTGGGGCCAGCAGGGGTTCAGCGAATGATTTTCCTCAAAATAGCTCTGCTGCTCTCTGCCTCCAGGCTATTTTCTCAAAGATTCCCATGACTAAGCACCAGAAGACAAAAGATGCTATTTTCCTCAGTTGTCTTGGACTCCCACCTCTCCTTCCCAAAACAAAGGAGGCCCTTGATTACACCTTTTTTCCAGCTACAGCTACAAAGAAATGGACATTCACTGGAGAAAGAGAAGCCTTGTTACTAGGCTGTTGAATCTTCCTTCAAAATATTTGAGCAATTAATCCTTAGAAACCTGTTTGTTCTGAGATAAGGAGTGTGTGTATGGAGAGGTGGTGATTATATTTATAGTTATGGCTGTTCCTCAAGTAATTCAACAGCAAGTATTTGTTGAAAATTATCATTATAAAAATAACAGTGGCAAAATACTCAGGCTACAGAAGATCTGGGAGCGAATTGATCCTAGTATGAGGGGTCGAAGATACTCATGACAGACCTCGAATGTAGGCAGTAAAGATAGGCCACAACGGGCTCTCCCTGCCACCTTCACAGCGTTGCCCCAAAGTAAGGGTCCTTCATCCTCTCTGTCATGTTCAGGTTCGAAGAGATTCAGCACCCAGGGACACCAGGCTAACACTTGAGTCTCACTTGGACCTGAGGTTTTCCTTGAATCTCTTTCTGCTTCTCTACTATGATAAACTGGACTGCGCGCACAAATAGTGATCATTTTAACGCAATCTATTTGCCTTTAACGTATTCGATCTCGTTCTGTCCATAACTATATTTATTTTTGTCAGATTGGGCCCCATATGAGCTGGGTGCTGCTCACACCACTTTACACTGAAGTTTCCTAAGGGCCAGTCCTCCCTTCTACTTATCTCAGACCCCTGCAAAACATCTTGTCTCATTTGAAATCTGCAACTGGGCAACAGCCTTCTTTGCGTTTAACTGCAGTTAGGTAACTAAGTTTGCTAATAAAAAGTAAGCCAAGTCGTGTAGAAATCCGGGAAAATCCTTTTCTGCCTTTCTTCTTTTCTTATACTGAAAGTTAGAGTGACTGTAGTGGCTGGAACCGCAGCAGCTTTCTTGGATTATGATGGCGAGGGCCACACCCTAGTGATCACAGAGCCTCAGCCTCTGATGACCATGGCACCATCATTCCAGCCCAAGCCTGGGCACCTCCATGCTTTTTTTCTTATGTGTATGAGTAATGAAGTTTTACTAGCCCTTTTATGTCAGTTGGAATATTATTTTTAAACTTATTTTAACTATATCATCAGCAAATGCTAACATATAGGGTTCACTTTTCTCCTATTGTTTTCCTGTGTTATATTTCTATCACAACCCCTCATCTTTATATACATTTTTTATTTTAATTTTCCCTTAAACTTCTGTTGAAACCAGTGTTCCAGGAATTATGTCAGGCTACTGGAAAACAAAGATTAACAATATAATACTCCATGGTTATGAGACATTCACCAGATCCGCATTCTAAAGAAGTACAGGTAAGTGACAGGGATGAAGATCACTACCAACCACACTAATCAGCTTTGTTGTCGGCATATTAAAAGAACAGGCCTGGTCTCTGACCTTGAAAAATTTTTTAGCCTAATAAAAAAGGAGAACAGAAGGGCATACAGTAATGAATGTTTACAAGCATTCAGGGAGAGAGCTAGATTAGTGCTTCTTTTCTTTGCAGTCTCACTGTTGAAAATTACGGATCATCTGGAGGTCTACTATTAAAATAGAATCAGCAGTGACCTCATAGGGAGCCCTAAACTTTCAAATTGCACTCTCTCTTCCCTTCACTGGTTGGGAGCAATCCAAAAGCATGATGATTATGAATGGCCAGACATCTGCAAAACAGCTTTTCTTTTCTCTAATTCTTGGAATTGTTTTAATATTTATTTGAAACAACTGTACTTTCAGTTCTTAAGCCCTATTAGAGCGTTCTAAAAACATGGTTGAAAGTATGAAAGGGAAAAATTACACTTTTTTCCTCACTTCCTCTAATCTAGGGCTTTTGAGGTTGATTATAGAGGCCCAGATGTCCCATGAAGCCAAGCTTTCTTGATGCTTATGAACGAACGCTGGGCGCTGAGCCTATCACTCTCACTATAGCACTGACTTGTTAGTCCTCTTCTTCTTGCCACTCAGCCCACCAGCTTTGGTCCAGGGCACAGTGTATGCTAGGTAGTACGTGCATGCTTTCTGGCTTTATAGGGATGTTCGCTTTTAATCCTCATAGCCTCTCTGAGATAGCATAACCAGTTTTACAGATGAGGAAATCGGAGCTAAGAGAGATGAAGTAACCTGTTTCAGGTCACACAGCCAGCAAATTAGTGTTGCCAGATTTGGATCCAGGTAGCCTGGCTCCACAACTCCTTGTTTTTAACCTTGACACTGTGGTTTATAAAATGCAAAAGGCACATAAATATAAGAAAAGATCAGAAACTTGTCAGGACAGAGAGCTGATGCTCCAGGATCAAGCTGCCTCTCTGCTTTCTTCCTTCTGTCTTACAGTTATGGAAGATTTTGATATCGTAGAGGCAGAAAACTGGGAGAGAAGTTAAATTGTTAAGTTGGAGCATGAGAGCCTGTCCCTGAGTTGACCTTGGCCCAGGACATGTTTTGAGTCCCATGATGGGCTCTGCTTTATGACCAATAAACACACCCATCACTCTGCCATCAACCAACCTCTGCCTCCTGGACGCTTGAAGATAATTTTCATTATCTCAGGACCCCAGGGACCATTACTGCAAGGAGAGGTGGGCAACATGCTCTGGCCAGTTGTGATTCTTCCTCTTCTGATGTTTTCTCCGTTCCTCGGAAGCTGAGAAAGAGTCTCAGTTTTCAGCTCTGGTGCATTTGGGCCAGTTGAAAGGAAAACCTCTTGACGCGAAGGCCGTGCTAAGACATGGAGTTTATTGCTCTGGAAGACTGTCTGGGTCAGCGGTTAGGATAGTCATGCTCATAAGTAACTAAAGAGAAGTGATGGCTTTTGTGTTCTCTCTTTGCCAGGAATGCTTTCCCTTTCTTGTAATTCAGCTCTCAGCATGACGTCACCTCGCCCAGGCTGTCTCAGGGCGACCAGTCTTGAGCATCTCCTCCAATATCGTCCCACCTTGTTTAATTTCCTTTACTGAAAGCACTTTAACTCTGAAATTAATAGTTACAATCACTAGTTATAAAATACATCACTAATTATGATACACACTAGTTATACCACTGGTTAGAATGATACAACTACTGGTATGTAAATTCTTACCAGTTATCACTAGTTATAATCCCCTTGAGGACAGTTGTATTCTCTCTTGTTCAACATTATAGCCTCGGCTTCTAGAATTAGTGCCTGGCGTACTAATAGTTATTCAATATTGCTTAGATAAATGCTTAAGTCCCATTATTTTCTTTGAATAGGACTAGTAAATAGTCTGTAAAATACAACTAGAGTTGACAAAGTTTTAGTATACATTTTTCTCTACAGTAAAGTTCAGAAAGTGGGAAGATTCTTTCCCCTATCTGACCAGTTTCACTGTATGAACAACCAACCTACTTCTAATGGTGCTGGGAGGGACTGTCTGCTCCCTTTACCCGTGCCCCATGCCCTGCCCCATTTCTGCCAGAGGAAAATTAACAGACTCTGAGGTAGTTACTCTGTTTTCTGCAATTCTTGTGTACTTCCTTTTATGTGTGTGTGTGTGTGTGTGTGTGTGTGTGTGTGTGCATGCACTCAAGTGTGGTGTCATCTATAACGCTCTATGCTAGAAGGTGCTTCCATACCTGTCTTGCTGCCAGATGAACCCAGTAGGAGAGTACCTGTGACATGGGTCAGATACTGGTCAAGCTGAGCCAGTCACTAAGGAACTCCCTATTAGAACATTTCCTTACTAGATACCACCAAGTCATGAGGGAAGCCATCCTTCAGGCTTCGAAACAGGAGAGCAAAAAACAAAATAAACTTCCTTTTGCAATCCAGAATGACATTCTTCATACAAGCTACTGGCATTTTCTACCTATCTCCATCTCCAGTGCTAACAGTGGACCTAAACCATGAAGAAACATACAGTCTAAGATTTTCTATTCTAGGAGGGGATATGAGACTAACTCAATCATATAATCTAACTAAGGCTAAGTTGATTTTCAGGACAATACTGCATTGTTATAGCATTGCTTCTGGTTTGTAAATCTCACGTTCAAGAAAAGATTGTAAATTGCAGGGATGATATGATGTATTTCTCTATTTTTAATGACAGGAACTTGTATAGTGCTGGATACATAATAGACCCTCATGGAAAAAATGATGGCTTGACTCTTAGGAAGCTCCACTCAAGTTGATCTAGGCTGCTGTTCTGCTAATTGAAAGGAATAGGAGGTAAAGCAGAAAAATCCTGTTCTAGTCCCAGGGCATACTTCATGAGAAAGAATTATATGAGCCATGCCAGAAGCAGCACTGAAGGAGACTGGCTTTGGGTTGATCCAGAAAGTTTCAAGGTGTCCTTAGAAAAGGTAGCAACTCTGAAATTGCCCATGTCATGTCTGAGAGACCAAACAGTGCTTTGACACTTGGTATCCTGGGCTCCCTAATGAAACTATTGCCAAAGTCTCAGGAGCCCTAGCTCCATCAGAAGCCTGGGAAGCTCGGCATGACCTCAGTGCCATTGTCTGCCGGCTTTTGTTGTTAGAATGCCTGTTCTTTCACTGAATTTAACTTTGCCCTTCTTTTGTTCAATTTCTTTCTTCTGACCAGCTGCCCTGAACCTCATTCAAATGCCATGTGCGTATTTTTGAAACTTGGCCATTTAATTCACAGAAGAACCTTGGGAAACTTTTAGGTTTCAGGTAGTGCAGGGGTCACATTGCTTTAAATTTCAGCTTCCAATTGATTAAAAAAAAAAAAAACTTAAAGAGGGACTCCAGCTGCAGATCCTGAGTTTCACCAGATGTGTTAGCTGAAGCCAGCGAGAAAAGCAGGCATCACATTGCAGTATTTCAAATGAATTTACTCTACTTGTTATGTGGTATTTCATAGACGGTTATTACTGTGCATCACAATAAACTGAGACTATAAGAAGAGAGGAATGAGAAAGCACTAGTGGAAATGATCAGCCTTGTGTTACTGGGGCCCCAACCTGAAAACTAGAGTTCAAGATTCCAACAGCATCTGCTTCAGGCTGTCTGTCCCTTCAGCTAAGGGAGGCTTTTGTAAGGTTCCCTAGTTTCTACAGACCTCTACACTCATATCTGTCTGAAAGAAGGAGAAAACCCTACCTATGTTCTCAGAGCCTGAGTACTATGAGTGAATGACTAGGTGGAGAGGTGTTCTAGAAATTCAGACTGTTTCAAATCTCAGTAACAGAAGTAAGAAAACATCTCAAGAGGTCCACTGCCTTTCTCCAGAGCAATGTTGCAACCAACCACCCAGAAAGACAGTTACGGACTGTTTTATTTTGAAAATGGCCCTTGGAGATTAGCTTTTCCTATCAAATTGTATTTCCTAGTACTTCCTGTTGTGCACTGCAGCACATACAGACCACAGAAGCTGAGAGGTGGGAGAAGAGGATGAGCTCTCAGTCCAGCTGGAGCCTCAATGGTGTACCCCTGAGGGTCCCTCTTCACTGCGCAGTCCTCAGAATCTGCTTTTCCTATACACTTGCTTTGCCGTGATTTGGTCCTTGAGTATAGATTTGTCACTAAAGAATTATTCAATTGCTACAAAAGATGTCACGTACATGAGGGAGGGTAAAAAGTTTGAAAGGAGAAGGATTTCCCCTTTAAAATGGGGGAAGCTAGCTAGCACGCACCCATATTTGCAATCCAGCCTTCTCCTTTCCTATTTTAGGTCTCTGTTGGTTCATGGGAAGGGTCATGCTTTTAGTTACATCATCTGTACCTCATAATGAGAGCAGGAGACCTTGAAGCCAAGTCATGTCAAGTTGAAAGTATTTTCAGCTTTTCAATTTATCTAAAAACTCATCTCAACACAAAACTTTTATTTTCCTTGAAGCCTTTCAAATTGACCTTTTTTCACAAGGAAAAGAAATCATTGCATGCATTAAGTTCTTCGGACGTCCCTATTTTTATTTCCTGACTGGCACACTGTCATTTCCTCTGTCACACGCAATCTGGCCTTACTGAATTCTTTGCCATTTGATCTCTTTAAGTAGCCTGGCTTCATCAGCCTATTCCCTTACATTGAGAGTCTTTGCCTTATGCTGAATATAAATTGTCATATTCCAGTTCTATGAAAATTACAAAGTTTCAGATTTTATCTGGGTTTCTCATAGTGACTGTATGAAAATATTCCCAGTAGCAGAGGTCCAAAATGATTAGATTTAAATTTGACTAAGGACCAAATTTGCTGACTCAAATTCTTCAGTCTGCTTTACTTTTTAGTTTATACATCTTATCTTGGTTATACTTTCTTGAAACTTTGACATTCTATCCATCAAAAGAATAAATGCCCTCTCTGCTAAAGTTACTTCATTTTTTTCAAAATGGGGAAGTTAATAGTGCCTACTTCGTTGGGTTGTTGGTGAATTAAAAGAGATGCTTACATGCTCAGTATTTAAAATAGTACTTGACATATAGAGACTGTCTCAAAATGTCATCATTATTATTGTAATAATTATTACATAGGTTATTGAAATGAATATGGTGTACATTCTTTCAGTGATACCTACTTTTAGGTATCAGGTGTTAGGAATATTATATAAAAGATCATTTTGGACAGAATAGGACTCTCTAAACAGACCTAAGTGACACTGAGACCCTCCAGCCACATCCTGCAGGCATCTTGGACTAGTCGCTGTCACATGATATTAGTTTGCCTCTCTCATAAAGTGAATGCTGAACTCTTACTCTATATTCTTCTTTTTGATTTTATGCTCCAAGCATGCATTCTTGCTTAGTCTAATGTCCCTTGTTAATTACCTTGTGTTAATCCCTAAAAAAAATGCCCACATTTTAATAGGCGACTTTGGCAACTAGAACAGGCATTTCCATGCTTCATTTGCATCACAGGGTCGATAGGAGCCTGAAGTCATTTAGGTGTTCCCACCGCCATCAGAGAGAGGCCAATTCACTCACCTCTAACAGATGAGACACTATTTGGAGATACCTCCAGAGAAGGGCACTGCATATTGCCCTTTGCAATTTATGTCAAAATCTGAATACAAGTTTTAGTTTTACTTAAATATTCTCAAGTCTTGCAGCTTTGCTAATTTTTTTTTGCTTCAGTATATTTCAGACACAGAATAATTTGCTAAGGAGTATCCTGTGCTTTATTTCTGTGTTTAAATGATGTCCCCACTATTTTTTCCTTAGTAGATATAGTTCATGCTATCTGTTAAACTCAAGTGACAGAAAACTCGGTGCAAACCAGCTAACTAGAGGTTTAATATAAATTAATAGAGAAGAGGAAGGTTAGGGTGGCTTCAGATGCTATTTAAGCCAAGGGTCAAACAAATCACCAGGACTCAGTTTCTTACGCCAGTTTGCCACTCTCCCTTGTTGGTCCCATTCTCCTCCAGGTGATGCCTTCACTTATATAAGATATTACAACAGTTCTACACTTCATTCTCAGTTTATTGTCCAGGGGAAGAGAGAATGTCAGTAAAACAAATTTATATATTTAAGAACATGATTAAGTACAGAATTATGATAGGGAATTGGTAATGGAATGAGGGCTTTACACAGAGGCCTGGGGTAAGAAATTTCAGAAAGTTGTGTTTTTGTTTGTTTGTTGTTGGTTTTTTTTGTAAGAACTAAATGAGAAGCAGCCATGAAAGTGTCCCAAGAAAGACTGTTCAAAGCAGAATAAACAGCAGATGCAAATGTCCTAAGACAAAAAGGGGCTTGCCATATTCTAGGGCCAAAAGTGTCTGGTGTAGCTGTGACTGTGAATGAGGGCTTTGGAAGAAGATAAGGTCAGAAGTTGGCAGAGCCACACTTTACGGATTTCTCTGACCATCACACACAGGAGTTTTGTTTGTAATAAAACAAAACCACTGGAATGTTTTTAGCCATGGACAAATTGATCTGAATTAGCTTTAAGAGCTAATTTTGGCAGCTCTGAGGAAGATGGACTATGGTGAGTGTGTTAGCCTGGTGCCTCCCCTCTCTCATGCTCCCAAAAAGCAGAGGCTAAGACAAGAATATGCATACAGTGCATATGGGAGGTGATCCTAGGGAGCCTGAGTGAGAGACCCAAAAAATAGAAATAGCTATATAGGAGCTACTGCAAGTTCCAGAAATAGTTATCTTATGTCTCACCATCTCTGATTAGGTTACTCACTCTTCTCTGCCCCAATCACTTACTTAGGGAAATGCTCTGATTAGATGTGACCTAGGTCACATACTTTACTCTTGAGTCAGCAGCCATGCCTTTCTGAAACCCTGTGAGCTAACAGTGGGGAGGGATGATGGCTCAGAGGGGAATTCAGATACAATCACTAGAGAGGTGATGGACGGATAATGAATGGTATAAACAATAGATCATTTTATAGTTCCTCTTCCTTGAAATCCATAGAAGATTGAATCAAGAAATGATAGCAACTAGGTCTTATATATTAGAATTTCTTTATTATTCTATGATATTGAGTGATGGGCTTTCATTTTTTACTGTACTTAAATAATATAGATGAAAAAGCACAGATGCACAATATTGATGGTGGAAAAATGTTTACAATAGGAAACCAAGTTTTGAGAAGCTACTCTGCTAGACTTGCTTAGGCAGCATTATTATAATTTTTGTGGAGCAATCTGTTATAGGGCAGGGCATTTATTTAGAATTTGATGCATCTAGGAAAGACGACTTGTCATTTGAAAGAATCACTTTAAATATTTCATATCTCTTGGTTAATTTGGATTTGAAAATAGCATAGAATAATCTTTAAGCTAATTTCAATTTCAGATGACTTTTAAAGAATCTGTCTCTTGGTCTGTAAAAAAATGGGAGCTTGGAGAACACATGAACCATTTTGAAAAGGGAGAGCTTGATACCATCACGGAACATAAAAGTGACGTCTGTATGTTTATGTTCGGGGTTGGCTAACAAGATGAGGTGCAGGAGAGCTGTGCCTGTCTTTGCATGTGGCAGAGGGTCAGCAAACAGAGAAAGAACTCAAGCCAGGAAGCATCTAAAAAGATCAGCTAAAAGATTTTTTAAAAAAGAAAAGGGAGAGACCCCATACTGTAAAAATATTGTTAAAGGTATGTGGGAGCATTCCCAAGAAAAGAAGAAAAGAAGCAAGAAATAAGGATACCCACACAGAGAGGAATAATGTTGCACACATAACTCAAAGGTCAGATGGCTGACCTACATCCCCTGGAGTGGTGAGGGAGAAAGGAGAGGTATTTTGAACTTGGACCAATGACCAGAGGCTATCCTGCAGGGATGGCTCTATCTTGGGCGACTGGTCAATGTCATCTGTGGAACCCTGATGTTCTAAAAATTAATTTCTTTATCCTGGTGTTATTTGCTACTTCCTTTTATTGTCACTGTTTAAATTTGACATGTTATTGTTGGAGGACATGCTCTCCTTCCTGGGTATCTAAGATTTCTCACTTACCTCCCCCCATGGAATTTGATACTCCCAGGCTTGGAAGCTGTTTTTTGTATGACAGGTTGTCAAATCATAGAAGGGTTTTGTTTTTAAATGTAATTCCCCCACTTTTGGGGCCTGTTCTCTAAGATCCATTTCTCTAGCCCCAGTCTTCAGTACCATCTCCACATTAAAGCATAAGCCTGAAGATAAGCTAGAGAAGCAATAAAGACAGATACAAAATATAGTTAAGACTTTCAGCGCAAAACAAAAGAAAAGCCTGCATTGATTTTATATTTGTTGAGGTATAAAACCCTAGTTGCCATGACAGGTTAGTCCTGAAATCTCTGTACTTTAACAAAGTAAAATATTTTTCTTGTTTATCTCAGGCCTGCTCTGGTTAGCATGTGAATAGGAGGGTTAGTGAGGAGTAAGCAGGAAGGTATTCTGCTTACATAACTATTTAGGAGCCGGGTTCCAGGCTTTTTGTGCCTTTGTCTTCTGAGACAGCAGATGAGAAACAAGAGCCAGTAGTTGGACTAGTCTGGAGTGTCCAAACCAGCCTCAGTCACATGAATGGCACCTTGGCAGGGGCACCTGGAAGGCTGAGCGGTGCATGGCCCCCTCCGCATCTCATGTAGTTTCTCCCACAGAGTATTTAAACTTCTCTTTTAAAAATTAAATTGATTGGGGTAACATCTGTTAATAACATTATATAGGTTTCAGGCGTACAATTTTATAATACATCAGTTGCATTTTCCACGGTGTGCTCACCACCCAGTCTAGTCTCTTTCTGTCACCATATGTTTGACCGCCTTTACCCTCTTCATCCTTACCCCACCACTTTTTCCTTTGGTAACCATCATGTTTTTGTTCATGTCTATGAGTTTGTTTTGTTTGATTGTTCATTGTCTTTTGTTGTATATTTCACATTGGGGTGAAATCATGTTTCTAGTCCTTTTCCATCTGACTTATTTCACTTAGCATGATACTCTCAAGGTCCATCCATGTTGTTGCAAATGTCAATATTTCATTTTTTATGGCTGAGTAGTATGCAATGGAATATATATAATATTAGAACTTCTTACAAGGAGGCTCAGGGCTCCAAGAGAGCAGGAAGCTGGTTCACCTACCAGCTGAATATGACCCAGTGACCCAGTGAACACTTAAGGATAGAAGAATCCCTGAGCTGAGCTCTGCCCGAGTTCTTGACCCACACAATTGTGAGATGGCATTAATGAGGGAATTAAAGACCTGGAATAAATGATTTATTATAGAAATTAGATATTACAGTATTGTGAGAGGAGCTGGTGAAGTAGAAAGTCTGGAGTAGATAGTTGAAAGATGAGAGAAGGCTACTGTAACAAAATACCACAGACTGGGTAGCTTACAAAAACACTAATTTATTTCTTACAGATTTGGAGGCTGAAAGTCCAAGATCAAGGCAGCAGCATAATTGCACTCTTGTGAGAGACCTCTCTCTGGTTCATAGGTGGTAGAAGGGGTGAGGGAGCTTCCTGGGGTCCCTTTCCTAAGGGCTCTAATCTCATTATAAGGGCTCCACCCTTATGACCTAATTACCTCCCAAAGTTCCCACCTCCTAATACCATTACATTTGGGGGTTAGAATTTCAACATATGAATTTTGGGGGACACAGGCATTCAGAACATAAGCACTAAGCAAGGCTCTTGCTTCTGCAACTGGAATAGGTTGTGATCACTGTAGGTCCCCAGGACAGGCAGGGGGAAGGAAAAGATGGATGGAAATCAGGGACATACTAGCACCTGCAGGGACAAGTGGAATCCATGAGGACAAACCAGATCTCACATTAGTCTCTCCCTACAACCAGCCATGATGGTAAAGGATATGGTGTCCTTGGATGCAGAGCTGTACAAGCAAAGTGAGTTGATTGGTCTTGGATATTTGAATGAGCCAGAAGTATAAATACAAATGAAAACTAGGATTCTTGGCTCTGAGCCCACCTCCCTCTCCTATACCAAGTTAAGAAAATACTGAATTCATTCATCTCATTCTGTGCCTTATTTCATAAAGCCTTCAGAAGCTCAGAATGATTTAAACGGCCTCTTTTTCTCCTAAGAGGAAGGTTTATTACATTAGCTATTTACTTCCGAGCAGGATTGAAAGTTACATCATTAGCAGATATCACCCTTTTCATTTTTCCTCAGGGAACTTGATGGGTTGGAACTTAAGCATGAGTGTTCAGTGAAGACCATACACTGTGATTCGGGTTAAATGTGACATAATTCCACAAGTACTCAGCCTCCTCACACCAAAGCAGCATTATCACATACAGGTGTTTTTCTTGGCTTTCTAGGATATAGTGTCACCACTGAATCTTGACACTTCATGATTCTTTTGAGGACAAACTTTAGCTTTTCTCTCTTGCTGTTTTCATGTCTAATGAATGTGTTTTTCCTGAGAGGCTTTGATGTCAGGTTATTTCTCACCCAGAGCTACACTTTAATGTGTTATCTGTGGAGTGCAACTACCAGAGCTTTACAGGGCCATTAAATTAGGTAGGCATGGGAGCTGCTCCCGCAAAGGAAGGCTAAAATCTTTTTATTTTCCTATTAAAGGGTTCCCATTGGGAAGGAAAATGGGTTGTTTTTAATTTTTATTTGGTCAAAGGTCTTATGGAGAAAGGAGAGAAGAAGGTTTCCGTTTGCATTGTGCCATTATGGGATTTAAAATAATATACTGAACAAAAGTGATTACATTTAATTTTAGTCTTTGTGAGAGCTCAGCTACCAGGGCCCAGTCTCTCTAAAGAGGATGAGTTGCATGGAGAACAAAAGAAATTACTGGTTTCAAAATGGTGGGAAAATATCAACATCAAGAAAGACAACTCCCCCATTTATTCTTAAAGCTTTGGGAGAGGACTTCAACCCTGTTCTTAAGTTATTCCCAGTGCCAGTGGGATGACTAACATGGACTTCAGTTCTAGAGATTTCTGAGCTCCTACAGGTTAATGAGTACCTAGACTAATAGCTCTATTGAGAATTCAATTTAAAGTTTTATGTAGGTAATATCCACTTCCATGGGAATAAATATCTTTTATCTACACATGAGGTTTGGCTCTTAGGATTAAAACAAAGTCAACTATTGGGTAATTTCTTCTGAAATTTCTTTATCAAGCTGAAAAAGCAGCAAAGTCCAGCCCAGACTTATGATGATGATCATCATCATTAGCATTTTCTTTTTTTTAGTTCAAATAGCATATTCTTTAAAGCAAATATAAACTGATCTGAGTCTATGCATAGGAGCATAATAAATGCTAAGAGGAAGGCTACTCTGCATTAACAAATGCATTGCATTAGATTCAGCTAGTAGTCTCTTGGCAATTGAGATGTTACCAGATGTCATTATATTTGGACTTAGTGTTTGTGACCTTTAGAGAGCAGCTAACATAGAGGAAGAACGGAAGACATCTTGTTGTGCAGACAATGCATATCGTAAGACACATTACAAAAGCTACTGGTTTCACGCTATAAATCTTTTTTGCCTCAGAAAGGCTGGAAAAATATTAGTGATTCATGGGCACAAACTTTTATTTACTATTTTCCTCAGTGCCACTGAGGGATGGTAGGAGATAGAAACCTTATTACCAGGAGCACTGTTCTTCTATTGGAAACCAAAAAAGAAAGTGAAGAGAGGATTCAAGTGTTGAGTATTACCATGCATTTGCTTGTTATCAAGGTGACTAAGAGTCTTTGTGAATAATTGTTTGAAAAGAAGCCTTGCAGCATTATTAAGTTTCTCTTGGAACTTAGATACACTGCTCATATACACTGAAGCACTAGAATGATTCTTTGACTAGTTGTCTGTAATGTCAAGACAAACTGAAACAAATAATTTTTGTGGGCATTTCTTTTTATGGGAACCCATTTTTTGGAGCATCTCTTGAAGTAATGTGCGTGTTGGATAAAATGGGTTTAAGAATCTAATATAAAGGACTCATGGACAAAGCCAATAGGGGGTAGGATTGAGTGAGGGAGGTGGGGGTGGGTGGGGCTGGGTAGAATGGTGGGGAAATGGGGCAACTGTGGTTGAACAACAATAAAAAAATTACCACTACAATTGCATATTGATGTGCATAATATGAGCTCTTTCATACCCCAAAAATGATTTTTGTTTTACATTTAATTTTAAAGTTTGTAACAGTTTACTGGTATAGGTAATAAAAGCACTACTTGGATAAAAGTAAAAAATAAAAGAATCTAGTGAGGAAAAAAATAGGCAGAAGTGTGTCATGTACTTTCTTTTTTCTTTTTGGGATTTGTCATGATTTTCTGGAAAGAAGTTTCAAAATATAAAAAGTAGGTAGAAAGGAACAACCTCTTTGGTGTCTGATGTGGCCCTTGTTTGTGACATGGACTGCAGCTTCTGGACTGACGTTTTGTTTCTGACAATGCTGTATGGTCTCATTCCCTAGTACCATGGTGGAACCTTCTTACTATTATTATGTCTGATTATCCCTGGGATGCAATAGCAAGAATCTCTGGCAGAGACCAAACTCAAAGCATGAACACTTTAACATCTCGTTCAACACTGGAGATGGCATTGTCAGGGATTCGAAGCCACAGGAAGTTCCTTGGAAAGTGATTTCTTGGAGTTCACAGCACCACTAGAAGCCCTTACACCTGCCATTATTAGGAGTCCCTGGTCCAGTTTTGCAGATCATGACCTCCTTTCCCAAGGCCCTTCCAAAAGAGAGGCTCGTAAAGCAACACTCAAACACCAGCACCAACTCCAGAATGCACCCAGGACCTTGAGAGCACATATCATGCTGGCGAATAACATTTGACATACACATCAAATAGTATGTTCATTATCTCCATGAACCTTGAAACTGGCACTGGAAATTAAGTTGAGTTTCAGGCTGCCTCTGTTCTGCTTTGAGGAAAACAACGAGGAATTGGAAATATTTTCATGGACATCAATAATTCTGGGGTTTAGGAATTTAACCCCTATTGAGACTTGTGATCCATATGTCTTAGAAATTGTAATGATGATGAAAACAAAAAAAGAACTTTTTTTCCCCAGTACTAGTCACAATTGAACAGGTAAATCACATCAGGAGAGCTAAGATTGTGAAGGGCATTTTCTTATATACCCCTGTTTATGGCCCAGAAGGAGTATTCTGGTCTAGGTTCAGTGTTTGTCCCTCAAGGGCTGACATTCAGGACAGCTCATAGTAGGTACAAAATGGACATGCTATAGAATAGATGCATTTGCCATTTTCTACTTCCATTTCTTTGAATATTATTAAGCTGTTCTAAACACATAGGCATTATATTTTTGTGACAGATAAGTATAGTAAAATAATAATTTGTGTTTGCTTTTCCAGAGTTTCCCTGGCAGGTAGGCAGCCCCTTTGGCTCTACGAAAACAGAAGCCATCCAAAGTCAGTGGTTGTTTCTATTTTTCATAATGTCCCAAGTTCTTTTAAGGAATGATGCTGGTGTATCAAAGGGCAGAGGGAGAAAACGGACCTCTCAGGAGAAACCAGTGCAGACCTCCTGGATGCTGCAGCCTGACAAGTGCTGTTCGCAAAACCCTCGGGGAAGAAGGAGCTGCGATAACAATGGCAGTGGAGCCCAGAACTGGATTTGAATGTATTTAAAGATAATACATTTGGTGTTTCCTACATACTCGAGTTTATGGGGTGAGATTCATACCCTCACCTGTTTTATTCTCCTGGCAATTATGTGGCACCTGGCATCATAGTTTGCACAAGTCATTTTACTAGACTGTAAGCTGCAAGGGTGGACTAATTAATAACCCACCATCTCTCAGTTTCAAAGGCACCTTTGCTGTTCTGCGGTGCAGTGCTGGCACTAAGACAGTACAGTCACATCTCTGCTTTGCCCTACTGTCTCTCTGTTAGGCACTGCCAGTAGGGAAACTAGAGGCAGATGGAAGGCTGGAAGAGGAAGAAGGAACACTTACCTTCCTGTTTGCTTCCTGTTCTTGTCAGTGTCACCATTGGAACCCTTCTGCATCTCAGCTGTGGCAGGTTATTCTAGTAGGAGCACTTGATTTAGTTTAAGTTTGTGGTGTTTGAAATCATCACCAATGACCTTGGGCCCACTCAGACATCCAGCGCTGGTTGGTCAGGCTTCTAGCCCCACACAGCCCTTCCCTGGACGGAGCAGCCAGCCCCTGCTGGCTGACACTGCCTCAGAGGTCTGAGTGGCAAATCCGTGGGTGCCCAACACCAAAATTTTAAGTTTTAAAAAGTCAGAACTTTTTCCCTTGATCCCTTATTGTAGGGGAAAGATCTATGTCCTAATACATTTGTGGTCCTCAAGCATCTCTTTTATTGTGCCTTTTCAGTTCTTCAATACTAGTTAACTCGTCTATGCATTCTGTATATGATATTTCCTCTGGTAAAGTATTTGGCGTGGTTTCTGTCTCCTGACAGGACCCTGACAGACACAAGGGATTTTTCTTGCATATGCCACTTTTGTCTTGAATGCCTAGAATGGTGTCTCACATTCAATATATGTTCAGTAACGTGCCTTGGTTTGATTTAATTTGCTGCTGTACTATAGCAGAGGATTGTCTTTAAAGCATAGTGGTAAAGATGAAGAGCTTTGGAATTTGACAGGGATGGGTTCAAATCTCAGTTCTGCCACTTAGTAGTTACATAATTTTAAGCAAATTATTTAATGCTTCTAAGCTTTAATTTCCTCATCTGTGAAATGGACATAATAAGTGTCCATCTCATGGTGCTTTATGAACATCAAGTGAGCCATTGTACGTGACACTTTGGGCAACTAGTAAGTGTTCAATCAAAGGTAGTTATTATTATTATACAAAAGATGAAATTCAGAAGAAGAAAGGAAGTGAGAGTTTGTAAAGTATATAGCCTTAGAGGAAGGTGAAAGAAGGAAAGAAATGGGAAAAGATTAGGAAAAAAGGAGAGCTGAGTGTGTGTTGGGAATGGAGAATAGATGGGAATATAGGGGAAAAAGTGAGTAAATGGGTAAATGTGCCTAACTTGTGATAAAATATGTAATCTCACAACAAAGGGTCCATAATGATTTCTTTTTGTCCTTTGGTCCACTTAAAAAATCATGACAAGTCACAATCATTATTTAGTTTAAGAAAACTAAATTTATGAATATCAAAACATTCTTCATATTTAACTGCTTATGTTTGAAACCTTCTAAAGGAGATTATGTATTTCATTACCTACTTCATTCTTTCCGCTGACATATACTTTAGTAGAGAAATGTTCCTTTGTACCTTGACAACATGTCAAATGTTTCTTATTCTCTCTTCCCAAAACTGCTCCCTTCTTTTTTTAATATTGAATTTAAAAGTCTATGGCCTTAAAAATTAAACATGGATCTTGTAATAATCTGTCACATCCTGAAATTTACTATAAAAACATAAAATTCTCATTTGCTCAAGCTGAGATTTCCATCTTGGTTATGTGGAATGACAGGCTATAATCTGGGTACAGGTTCATGAACCAATAATTGGGCTCATGTTATGTGATCCTTCTCCTGTTAGGTTTCCTAGTATTTGTATGTTATGCTGGAAGCCAGGATTAAATTAGCCAATGTTCATGCAAAGCATGCTGCTGAATTTTTCACCAGGAGGTCTTCACAGGAGATCTCATATGGACCAGACAACCCAGTACATGTTGTCTTTGATAAATAATTCAGTCGGGATGACATTAAGTTGAGCTGACCTATAACAATTGCTCATGTACACCATTGAGGGTGGTCACCACAAATGTTGTATGGATTCATTTGTCCCTACACTGAGTGGTTCCAAATCACTGATTTATGAAGACAAGGTCAATGATGAGAGCAGGCACAAAACACTATAAAATAAAGCCCGACTCATATTTACTTGTTGCAGCATATATGGATCTATATGTGTATGTACACATACATGGTAGTTATTAAAATATATGTATGTGTGCATCACACATATATGTTTCTTTTATTTTTCTGTTATTTTTCAAGTTTTCAAGGTCTCCTTTCTCTCAGTGTACACATCAACCATTTCTGTTGTAATCTGTTGTCCTGAACTAGAGAGGAAAGAAAAATGTACTCTGACTGCTATGGGTGTGAGTCCTGTGAAACTAAAGTCAAAAATGGGGTTTCATCTTATCTGCAGTCCTAGTGCCTATATAAGGAAGAGAAGGATCAAAATGGTGTGTGTGTGTGTAAAAGAAAGAGAGAGACAGACAGACAAGGAGAGACAGAGAGAGAGAGAGAGAGAAGAGCGAGAGAAGATAAATTATGATCAAGCCAAATGAATGTTAGAGGTACTGGGGTAGGCAACTCGAGATGGGTATTAGGATGCATAGAACAAGTGCAGATTTAAGAGTTAGTAGATTAGAAACAGTGAGTAGAAGGCAGCCTGGTTAAATCTAAGTGACAATGTCAATAATTTGTTTGGTCATTTATGCACAAAGGATAAGTTTGTATTAATGAACATGAACAATTTAAAGGACAGGTCAGAGCAGGATATAATTGCCAGCATGCCTTTTCTTAGAAAATCCCCAAATTTTCTTTGCTTACAGTTTTTGCTTATAGTCTGCTAGGGATTAGAAATCCAGGTAACAAAATGGTTAGTTTGTCACATTGAAGATACAACAGCTGTGATTGAGATCGCATATGTAGAAAGTGCATGGGAAAAATTAACCCTCTGCTACTGTGATAGGTATTATAGGTTATCA
>VMDR010012617.1:0-26273 GCA_007922815.1 Macrotus californicus | reverse complement strand
TTCTCATGATGCAGTCGTGTGCTGCTTAATGACAGTGATATACACTGGGAAATGCATCCTTGGGCAATCTTGTCATTGTGCAAACACAAACCTAGATGGTGTAGTTTACTACACACCCAGGGTATATGGTGCAGCCTACCACTCCTAGGCTACCAACTGGTGCAGCATGTCACTGCAGCAAACAACACAAAATTAAACCAAGCACCAGAGAAAATGATGCAATCAAGAGATGCTGTAAACATAAGATGCACGAGGCTGCTTCTAGTGAGACTGGGCATACTGTTTTATAGCAAACCTTTTTATAACTAGAAAGAATATGCTCTAAAATCATGATACAGAGTGTAGTATGTTATATACATAAACCAGCAACATAGTCATTTATTATCAGGTATTATGTACTGTACATAACTGTATGTGCTATCCTTTTATGGGACTGGCAGTGCAGTCAGCATCACCGCAGACATGAGAAGAGTGTGTTGTACTAGCATGTTAAGATGGCTATGATGTCATTCAGTGAGAATTCTCCAGCTCCATCATGGACTTATGGGACCACCATCGTATATGCATTCCAGCATTGACTGAGATGTTGTTATATGGCACATGACTATGTTGTTATGCTGACAAAAATCCAAAATTACTGTTGAGAAGCCAGAGAGGGGATCTGCCATGCCAGATCTGGAAGAGAAGGTAGAATGGTTGTGAAAGTGATGTTGTATTTGAGTGATGAGCCGCACATGGTCACCAGGATCCTCCCCAACTCCACCAAAATGTACTGTGGAGAGAGACATCGGCACATATGCCTTAGGGCACCCAACACAGGTCTGTCGAATTGAAATGGGTAGCACCAACATTCTAGGAACTTTATAATTATTCTTATAATAAATCTATGATGTGCCTATGATTATTTTCTTTATATAAATGCTAAGAAAGGCTCAGAGAAGTTTAACAAGTAGATTTCCTCCAGTTAGATCTGACCAAGAAGGTATTCGAATTCAGTTATTTTTCTAAAGTTTTTACCACCTCCACTGCACCACACTAAAAAGTGGAAGAGAATATAAAAATTGGGGGGAAATGTGTCAGTGTGTGGCTATGTCTGTCTAACCTCATCTCTTCATCTGTTTTTTGGTCTCTCTCCTTGTGTCTGTCTTGATGTCTATTTCACCATCTCCCTGCTCTATGGAAATTTCTCCAACTTACCTTCCTTTGTGTGAATATGTATGCTGACCACAACCAAATATAAACAATCTTTTGGGTTATTCAACTTTATTAGAGGAAAATTGAAAATTGGTTTTGGGAAAAATGTATCTTTCTGAAAGGAAATTATTTATCTTTAATTTAACTAGGTTAAAGTTAAGATCAAATAATACTTCTCCAAATCTGCATTTCTTAAAGTCATTATCAATATGAAAGCCTATGTTATTTGTGATTACGAAAAAAATGTCACTTGGAATGGCACCGTCTGCCTTGCCCGTACTTCTCTGGTCTTACCACGGTAGTAGATGGTCTCTGGACTTCCAGCCACCAACATCTGCATTCCTGCCTATGCTGTCTGGGAGGCTGGGCACTGGACATTGGCCATTCTAGAGAATTAAGGACCCTTCCATGCAGTAACCAATGAACATGTTAGAGCATAAGTGGCCTCTTAGTCACCCCCTCTCCATCTCATGTAGGGGTAACTCTCAAGAAATATATTTTATTTTGACTCAAGACTTTTCTATAGAGCTACCCGCAGTGGGAGCTTGCTTGAAGAGTCCCCTTTATCAGCCTCCTTCCTGTACCTGCCCCATGTTCCTCCCAAACACGGATGTTCACTAGCATTCTCTTCTCAGGGTAGGTTTCTGGAGGAACCTACCAGTTTGGGTCTTCGAAGATGGAGGAGTGTGTGCAGGACCTGGGAGCAGAGAGGAGTTCCCTCTCAAGGGATCATTAAATTCTCCAAGTGGGGTGTGTATGTGTGTGTGCATGCGCGTGTGTGCGTTTGTGAGAGAGAGAGAGAGAGAGAGAGAGAGAGAGAGAGAGAGAGAGTGGGAGGGAGAGAGGGATGGTTAAGGCAGCTTTTGGAAATGCCTCAGGAAGCAGCACCACAGTGGAGAACAACATGCCTTCTCTAATTATTTCAACACAGATTTTCTTCTTGGGTTGGGACTGATGGGGCTTTATTTGTTTTTGTTTGAGAATCTGATAAAATAGTTGGCTTAATATTAGTCACTCAGTTGTATGAAAAATTAAAACTTTAAACACTGGAATGATACCCAGAGCCATGTGCTTGGTGCTCCTGCTGTGAGGAAGGGACAGCACAGCCAGTCCCTGTCCCTTGCTCCTGCCAGGACACTTGGCCATTGAACAGAGTAGCAGGGAGCAGCTCTCTTGCTGTTTGAGTAGTTATCCCGGGCTGCTCCCCTCAATTCTCCACATGTCCGTGGTTTGAATACAAGGGTCATGTTAACTCCCACTCTGTGTGTAACAGTTAGCAGTCACACTGATTGCATTTAATTGAGACTCTGAGATTTACCTGCCGCCTAGTGAAGCTACTTATCTCTCTAAGCCTCGGTTTACTCATATGCCAAAAGGGAATAATATTAGGGAGCACCCCATATACTTGTTATAAGAATTAAATAGCAAGTATAGACTATTTAACAAATACCTCCCTTTTATTAAGCACCTGATAAAGCTCACATTTTCCCATCGTTGGTACCCTATCACCCTCCCCAGGCCTTTCTTCAGGATTCTCCCCCCTTTCTTCCATCACCCTCAATATTTGCTTCCATTATTCACTTTGGCTACCAAGGCCTGTGGGTTTTCGGGCTGCGTAATAAATGATTTTCTTTCATTTAGCTGAGATAGCTGGCAGTGAATTTCATTAACTTTTGCTCAAGTAGCTGCAGACTGGGATTTTAGGTAAATTGTTTGTGGTCTGTGCTGGGACTTATTTTTTATTGGGAGATATTTATTTCTAAACAGAAAAGTTGAGAGAAAAATAAATCAAGTACGAGGGGAAATGAAAATCTTCAAGGTAAGCTGGGGGACCTTTATCTTGCCAGGGGCCTCTCTCTCTCCCAATGCATGTTGACTCAGCTACGGAGATTTGCTTTTCTTTGGTCCCTAAAAAGAGGTATGTCTTCAGAAAGAGTGAAGGCAACAGTAGCTCTGTCGTAGATGGTGAATACGCTGACCTCACTTTGCAAAGGGATCCAGCTGCCAATGTGACAGGAAATTTTGCTTTTGGCAGTGAAGGGAAGCCACTGCTGTATTTGGATGGATCGATTCCATGCAGTGCTAAAACTGCTACTTAGTCCAGACACGGAGCCGAGAAAGCTTCTCCACCAGGTTACTTTGAGAAAATATATTCCAGTTACTGGGCGATTGGAATTACGTTCAGCATAATTTCGAGAGTGAGTTACCCTGTTCAATGTTAGTCTGCTACTTGCACAATGTTGTAGCTACAGATGAAAACCCGTCTACGGGAGACAATGGCATTCAGTAAATTAATGGACTGAGGGAGATAGGAATTGACTTAGGTCCTGCTGTGACTTATGTTGTGAAAGGTAATTAATCTCTGTTTTGGATTAGTTATAGAAACATAACCTAAGTGGGTTCCTGTTGTGAAATGATAAAATAGATGAAGTTAATGGACAAATGGAGAAAAATCAACATTTTTAATTAAATAGTGTACACTTAAGATTTAAGGAATGCAAGCCATGTCACTAGTATCAAATGGCCAGCTTTGATGGATTGTACTGTGACTAATGCATCTGCTCGTTAGTTTTTTATGCTCCAGACTTGAGAGAGTCCTGAGATCCTTGCTGTGACACATATTTTTGATGCACTGGTTACCAGTCTTTGTGTTTAAGGATGATGCTGTTGAGGGTATGTGTAGGTGTGTGAATATGCAGGTGGGTGTCCATATATTCTTTTCATATTGTTGCCATAAGTATACTTTTCTGTTGTCAGATTTTTTTAGGGTCTGTGGTTATAGCTGACATTGCAGCCTGGATTCTTGATGGGCACATAGGACTGTGCCATATACATTTAGTGGCTTCAAATATCCTATGTTCATATAACTATGGCCAGCTCATTGTTGGGGATGCCCACACCTGTCTTCCCATGCTTCTAGATTGGTGTATTGCATCACAGTATCTTTAAGGCATTTCTTTTTTTTTCTCGGCATTAACAACACAGCTGTATGGGTTTATGTGCAGTGAGAGACCAGAGCATGGTCATACTACGGTGACTTATGTCACCCAGGTGCCTTCCTCTCCCTGCCTGATAGAAAACTAAAATCAAACTGCAGCCCACCTCTCAAGAGAGTATTATAAAGATGACCATTCTTTATGGAATAAGGTTGAATATTAAGAATAAATAATACACAGATGTTTTATGGTCCCATGAACTAGACCTTCATACCCTTCATCCCTTTTAGTTATTATTTGGCTCATTGGCAACACAGCGTTCTCCTGACACACTACATGTCAGTAAGACACACGTGGATCTAGCAAATGGCACTTGTGTGCTTTGGTGAAGTGTTTTACCTTAAGGTTAAAATTTTAATCACATGCCATTCTTTAGTGACATGCCTACCTGAGTGCTATGGATGCTCTACAGCTTTTTTTTGGAAATCTGGAAGATGGTTGACAGCACCCAGAAGTGGCTAAGGACAGGGGAATCTGATTCCCATTTTCTCTCCTTCCCCGGGTTTGTACTGGGGTCTTTGTTCCATCATTCTCTTGGTCTAAAGGGAAGCTGGTCTCCCAGAAGGTTGTGCTTGTTTCCTGACAAGATCTCTGTGTGTTGGTATATGTCTCCTGTCCTCCCTGCTAACACCTTAGCCCAGGAAAGATTCAATGCAGGCGTAAGACCAGGATAAGACATCTGATTAATGCAGCTGGATTTTCATTGGGTGTGATGCTGATGATGGACATACATCAGATTTGGACACATCCTCTGTGCATCTTTCTTGCCATTTGTGGTGCCCATTTGTCTTAGTCTGCTTGGGCTGCCATAACAAAGTACTATAGACTGGGTGGTATAAAGAACAGAAATTTGATTTTTACAGTTCTGGAGGCCGGGAAATCCAAGATCAAGGTGCCAACAAGGTAATTTCATCCTGAGTCTGGTTCTTTTGGCATGGAGGTGGCCACCATCTCACTGTGTGCTCACGTGACCTCTTCTTGTGGACATGTGAAGAGAGAGAGAGAGGAGAGAGGAAGCTCTTATGTTTTGTCTTATAAGAGCACCAATTTCATTACAAGGGCCCTGCCTCTATGACCTCAGTTAATGCTGATTAACTTCCAAAGGGTACATCTCCATATATGATCACAATTTTGCTCAGGGCTTCAGCATATGCATTTTGGGGGGTGAGGGGGGGGAGATTGACATTAGGTCCATAGCACCACTGATTGCTTAGGAAGACTTTACGGGCAACTTCAGGGGCCTAAAAGCTAGACTCTGCCCTGCGACTGTTGGCTTAGATAGGGTGGAGGTGAAGGAGGAGTGGGGGAGGGCCTTGGGTTATTAAAGAAGTGACTCACGCAGCCTTAAAACAGTCATCTTAAACTTATTATTTTCTTCTGTAAAACTCTGTTAGCCTGAAACACAGAATTCTGGAGGAAATCAGATTCCAATTAGAGAAGGTTAATAACTCATTCTGCTTCCAAAGAACAGAGCACTGAGAAATAAGTCTGAAAACTTCATGACCTGACAGTTCAGAAAGAGGCTAGTGAAAAGTTTAATTGCTCCATTTGTCATTCACGCCTCCTCTATCTCCTCTGCTCTGTCCCCATCCTTCTCTTCCTTCTAATTTGTCTTTCTGTGACCCTTCCTAATCTCACTGTACCTGGCAGAATTCTCATATTCCTCATTCTTGATTTGAATTACATGCCATTGCTTTCCAGAAAGCGATGGCGGTTTTGGTTCTAAAAGGATAGTGCTTGGCATTTCTAATTGCTGCTGCACCTTCAGATGAAGCTCCGGCAGGCTCCCCAGACTGGGCACATCCCACTGACCTCCCCGTCTCTCTCAGAATCGCTTCTTCTTCCACCTTTGTCATCTCAGTGAATGTCACTTTCCCATTGGTCATAGATGCCAGAGACTTTCTTTTCAGCTTCACTCTCTCAGTTCCTACACCTAATTGCTCATGAAGTTTTATCAGTTTCAGTTTCTAACGACCCCCTCTCCTCTCAACAAACTCACTGTTTATATCACGCTCCGCCCCCTGATTTTTCTTGTCGGATTTTATACAGTAGCTTACTAGCTGGTCTCCTGCCTGCAGCCTTGACAATTTCTAATCCATTTTTCACAATTTTAGTGTGATTTTCCTAAAATGCATGTGTAATTGTGCTTCTCCTTAAGAAAATTCTTTAGTAGTTCTTTGTCTCTCACAGGTTAAAGCTCAAATTCCCTAGGATGGCATCCAGTGGTCACTCCATTCAGAATTTATAGTTATTATCAGCAAGAGGGTCAGTTTGCTAGTCTTACTTCTCCATACCATTACTATGTTTAAATGAGTGCTTTTAGTTTTTTGTTTTTTTTTTTTTAAGGAATGGTGTTGATTTGCCAGTTTGTGATGGTAGTGATTTATTTAGATGTTCCACATTGTTGAGCTCAAGGGAGGGAGTCATAACCTCATGTTATTTCTTTAAAAACCTCCAGGTGATTCAAAGTTTACCTGGGATGAAGATGTGTTAGCTCAGTGGCTAAGAGCTCAGACTTTGGACTTAAGCACCCTGGGTTTAAATCCTTGCTCTGCTAATTTTTAAACTATTGACCTTGGGGAAGCTATTTGTCCTTTACACCCTCGTTTTTTATCATCTATGAAATGGGGATGAAATTGGTACCCACCTCATGGAGTTGTTGAGTAAATTATAAAGCGCTAGAATTATGTATGACACCAATGGTATACTCAATGAACTCCCTTGTGCCATGCGAAATCACCTATTTCAGAATTTGAGGCAACACTCTCCTGATTGAGAATCCAAAGGAATAAGATACATAAATGTCGAACAGTGACTGGAAAGGCACTGCTTGAAGTGAGGGATGCAGCGGGAGCAGTCTTCCGCACTGGGCCCCAGGCACCACGAAGGTACCAGATTCAAGGTACCATGGTGATGGAAGGAGTAAGGGTTGACAGTGAGAAGTAAATATATTCCATTTCAGTTTTTTAAGGTCTGAACCTAGAAAGAAGAAGGTGGCCAGTGCAACTGCGTAAATGAAATAACTTTGCCCAGCTGAAAAGTGAACTTCTTTCTTTGGCTATGGCATAGCTTGGATGTGGTCCTGAAGGAAGAGGGAAAGAGAAGCTACAGAAACTTGCAGGACTGAGCCGTGACTCTGGATGCTTTTCGTTTCGCAGGTCAACAAGTCTGACACTCATAGAGATGCTACTTTTCCCTAAGGGGATCTGTTTAAGGAAGTCCAAAGCCAAAAAGAAAATTTTTTTGGAGAGGCTAAGAGGATTATTGGCCCCACGTGTGACAAAGCACTCTTTTGAACAGAGCTATCTCAAGATATACCAGACAGGAAAGGAAATCCTCATCAAATTCAAATTCCTTTCTACTGCATACAGTGCCACCTGAGCCACTATTTTTGACTCTTCAAAAATTGCTATGAAGATTATAGAAGATGCTCTTCCCTGCAAATTTGCTGTTGAAGTTAAGGCCTTTCCTTGAGAATTTGTATACCTATGCCACCCTACCTTTACAGGGTTTACAGTGTTCCATACATGAGAAAAATGGACCTGCTCTTCATAATACCTAGCATTTATCGAACATTTTTCAGATGCCAGACTCTGTATGTAGTATTTCACATGCCTTATCACATTTACCTCTCATAATCCCCATCTCAAATCACTCTGAGAATTTATTGCATAAAAACCTAGCTTTTATAAATAATTTCCAAAATCCCAGCTCCCAAGATTCAACTACTCCCTACAATTATTTTGTTCCATTTTCTCAAGACAGCCTCTTCAATTCTTCCCAAATTCAGAAGGAACAGGTTTTTTTTTTCCTGACACCCTTCGCATACTAATGATCCAGTGAAAATTATTTAAGATCCAAGTATGCCAGTGAACAAGGCAAAGGAGGAAGCAGGTTTCAATTCACCCAAACTTTCAAATCATAATTTTTCACTGCATTCCATTTATTAATACATTTCTAAAAACTGTGTTAGAGAAAGAAGGAGAGAGTGATAGGGGAGCTTGTAGACTATGCCATTGAAAGTGAAAGAAAGGAGCATAAAGATAATAAAAGCAGGAACGTGGCTGGCTTCCTCGATAAAGCCCTGCTTCTACTTCTGAAGGTCACACACAAGAGAAAAATCATCCCAGGAATGTTTTTCTCAGAGTGTGTGTGTATGTGTGTGTGTGTGTGAATGTGTAACAACTCTACATGTGTAAAATACATTTAGCAAAATGCTACCTTGGGTTTCAGAATGTGTAGTACCGAAAAGCAGTAATTAAGACCTCCTGTGACTCATAACATATGCAATAAGGGGTTTTGAGTAAGATAGAAAGTAGAAGGAAAATTTGTGCTCTTCGCAGGAAAAATATTGCTGACATATTTAATAATAATGAAATGCAATACCTCCTTGGGGCAAAACATAAATCCATTCTACAGTGAAAGACGAGATCCATTTAATTTGTTTAGGTTTCTTTATTAATTTTGTGCTTCTTAATCAATCAGTTTAAGGTTTTGACTGGTATTACCAATGTCTGAATGTTGAGGGGAGGCGTGTTACAGAGAACTGACTTTCCCAATCGGATTTTGAAAGGCGAGATGTTTATGTGAAAAGTAACTTCTGCCCTTTCACTGTAAGCATATCCTTTTGTTTAATGTTCAAAAGATCAACAGGAAAAAGCTTTCTTTTACATAATCTATGTTGTCCTAGATATGCACACATTGAGGGTGTGTTTCTGTTTCTGGCCTTGCAGGTCTAGGTTTGTACACCGTCATGTTTTTGGTTTTCTCAAGAAAGCTGTCACCACAAGGACCCCCTAAAGTTGACCACTTCTTGATGTTCAGGTAAAAGACAGGACCCCAGTTAGGCCTGAATTTCAAATCAGTCTCATGTAACTTTGTAGTATATTTCATGCAATTGGTGGGTCATACTGAAATATATTTGCTACTTATGTGCAATTCAGATTTAACGGGGCATCGTATCTTCTTATGAGCTTAATCTGGCTGCCCCAGTCACTGGTCACTGTTGTATAGAGAGACATGGGGAGATGGGGCTGTGGTTTCTAGTAAACTCAGGCTCCACAAGCCAAGCTTTAGCCTTGGAGAAACACACTAGCACTTGAACTTCAGTTGGCTTTAGTGCTTTAAAAAAATCCCTTCTTGTGAAATGTGAAAGTCGTGCCTGTCTGGACCCACAGGTGCGGCTGGGTGTGAATGGTGATGATACAGTGGGCTCGCTATTTGTGGGGTTCCAGGATTTTTGGTACAGGATTATTTGTGTGAATCAGGAAATTTCCAAAATATTTTCTCCTGTATGTAGCTTATTTAAGTATTTTTGAGTGTTATTCAAAAAATCGTTTCAGTTTTAAATCAGTTTGTTGAACTCAATTCTCCTAAATTTAAATATGTGTGGGTCATACCAGGAGTTTCGGGCTCTTTATTAATTAAAATACATGGGGACTTTGTGTATCGACACTTCCCTGAGGTTATTAATCACAGCTTCCTCAACCCTTTCATCTGAGGTTCTTTTTTTGAGATGTGATTTTCACAGAATACTCTGTGGAGCATGCTGGCATAGATGGATTTGGGGAATTCTTATTTGCAGCTCATTGTCCTGTTTACAAGGCTCAGCTTATCTCATCCGAGTGTAACACAGAGTTCCCCCAGACCCCCCTTAGAGTTGTAAAAATCAACCTTCTCAATAATAGGTACGCTTTTCTAGCCACCCAATTAATTACAGGGAAGAGCAAGACATTAAAAAGTACTAACATTGCTAATAAACTACAAAATCATCTAAGCAAGGTTTTGAATCTCATAAAGGAGGTGGAGGACGGTCAATGTTATACAGGCGTCCCAGTTACCAAAGCAGGGCATTCCTTTGTCTTTGGATTCAGGCTAGTTTTACTGAGCACCTACTATCTGACAGGCCATGTGCTAGGTACTTCAGGGATCATATCTCAGTCCCTATGACAATCCTTGGAGGTAGGACTTGTAAGCCCTGTCCCCATTTTTTTCTATTGATCTATCTGAGGCTCAGCAAAAGGAAGTAAATACCCCAGTGATGGAGTTTATCAGTGGCAGCGATGGGAATGGCACACAGGCCCTCTGGTTCCAAACCAGCACCTTCCACCTTCCCACCGCAGCCTGAGCAAAGTCAGCTGTCTTTTCTTGGTAGTTAGAAGAAGGAACCTCAGAGCAGCACACAGAAAATTAGCTGCTTTTGAAGGAGAGTAAACAAATTGATTCGTGGAATCACAATTTACCCTCTGGAGTCAGAAAGTCTCACTTCTAGTATCCCATTGTATAAATAGATAATAGTCTGTTTATCCATTCACTTCTTGAGAGAATTTTTTTTCTTTTTTTGGTTGTCAGGAAGAAGGCTGCTGTAGACATTTATGTTCATACCTTTTAAAGAAACTGCCAAGTTGTTTTCCAAGGAGATTTTACCTTTTACAATTCCGCCAGAAGCATGTGAAAGTTGTGGTGTGGTTGAGGGGTGGGGCCAGGGTGAGGGTTCCCGCCTGTGGGGAGGGGCGCGTATGGTGCTAAGGGGCTACCAGCGCCAAGGAGAGGGCCCCCAGGTTTTCGTATCAGCTTGCCTGGGTGTCGAGCGGAAGAGAAAGAGGGAGTGGTGAGGGTTAAAAATTGCAAGCTGTCAAATATCAAGAAAATGGAACTGGACTCATTACTATTCACCCCTGATGTTTCACTAATGACTGAAACATGCCACGTTTTATTTAATTGAATTTCCATGTAAGTAAACTAGTATGGTGTTCTATACTGAATCCTGTAAGGAAGATGGATATGCTCTTTTCTTTCTGATTATTTTATATTCTATTTTCTTTATTTTTTTGGTGACTGGGAATTAATTATGTAAATTTTTTAAATTAAATATTGCCAGTAGAGACACCAAAATGAAGAATCATATCCCCTACCTCTCCCCATATATTTTAAAACACTTTTTGACCTGATACGTGGATGGTCTAGGAGATTTTTTAAAAAATGAAGACTTCATAGCATGGAAGGAACAAAATTAAAATATTTGAAAAACATAAATGAAATGATTGTGGTTTTTCCCTGTAGTGACATATGCTATATCATTTGAGGATTATTATAACTTGTGTTGGGTAAAAATAAATTAGTACAATTATGTTTAAGTGATTCCAACGTCTGTTGTTTATTTCAGCCTTTACCTCTGAATAATATTAGCAGGAAAAATTAGACTTGTGGTATAATTTACATGAAATAGTCCCTTCTTCTTCACTCACCCACACCCGGGAAGCACTACTTAGAACATAGATTATTTTCCTGATCATATGACATGTCACTTTCATCACGGCCTACAGGACCCTCGTATAGAGAAATCTTGATAGTATTAGCATGATAAAGCAAAATCTGTTAAGTGGATATAGCTCTGTGTAGTCATTAGATTTGAATGTTTTAACAAAGCCACAGCATGTTGTATTGTCAGAATTGTATTCCAAGACCAATTTCTGTATGGAGTTTTAAAAATCTGTAATTAGCATAAGTAATGCTGATTGCTTGATGGCCGTAGGGACACAAGGTAGAGGAATAGATGATGGGAGGAAAATGTTGTTTCTGAGCCAGATAGCAAGGAAAACAGTGTCATTGGCCTCATATAACAGACTGAGAATCAAAAATTTGAACATGCTCTTTTCTGCTTCAAAATGTTTCAAAGAAGAAAGCAAGAAAAGGATTTATTCAAATGCTAGGCTTTTTGGTGCAGATTTTAACATTGCTTTGCTTGTGAGTAACTTGAATGGCTGTACAAGAGGTTCAATGTATGCATTGGCTCATTTTCCACGTGACTTCTCTTTGTGACAACTGCCCATTTATTGAGCACTTAATAAATTTGTTGTCTCTTTTTTGAACCTGTGTGATGAGATGCATTAGCCTCATTGTATAAACAGCCAAGGAGAATTAAGCCATTTATCGGTAGTTTAAAGATACTAAGGGAGTAAATGAATAACTGGAAATGGAACCCAGATCTGTCTGACTCGACAACTTGTTTAGATATTTGAATGTCCTAATTACTGGGTTTCCTGGTTTGGAGATAGCTTTCCATTCATTTGCGCCTGCTCCAGGGAACCTCTGTACCGCTGTCTCTTTGCATGGCCTATTTCCACACGTCCCCATTCTCTCTCAGTGCTTGAAGAAAAGCAGCCAGTTACTGCAGCGTGTGGCCATTCACCGCAAATGGCGCTGGCAGCTCTTTGAATGGACGGGCAACACTACAATGATTTATGGGACTGGAGTTGTGATTCACCCTGGCCTAAGATCAGGTCCCTGCTGGCTTGTGATGAGGCAATAGCTCAACCAGGGACCTATAAGGACTGTTACTGTGGCAAGTCCTTCCTTCAATCAGGCGTGAGGCAAGGTGGCAGTCCAGTTGGGAATTATCACAGGGGTTGGGAGCCAGCTCCCGATCCTCTCTCTGCAGCAGTACTGGTGTGAGAACGCAGGGAACATATTCTATCCTAACCACACGCACTAGGATTCCACTTAGGGGGGAAATGCACATGGAAAATCAAGCATTTGGTGCTAAGTGTGGGTCCCAAGGACTTCAGAAATAAGGCCTAAGTGCCTCTTCTTTGACACAGAGAGGGCTTGGTGGCTCTGGGCAGAAAGACAATGGACAAGAGAAAAAATGGGAGCGATTGGAGGGGAAAATGGATTTTGAGGTTTTTCCTTTGGAGAGGAAAAACAGGCCACTTTGTTTGCTCTGTGATGTGTGGTGTGACACCCACTCCGTGTTGCATATGAGTTGGGAGTGAGGTTAATGAGAAATCAGTGAAGGGACTGATTTTAGGTCAGGGTCAGTGTGCTCAGCAAGGACCCTTAACTGAGAACAGCAGCCCCCTAGGTATTCTCAGAAATAAGAGGAGGGCTTTGATTTCCCACAAGCCTTAGAGTTACATAGAGTTACATACGCATAGGTATGTGTATGCCCACCTCTGGCCGCGTCATGCAGAGATGATAGTCTTGTCTCATGTCAACAGGCGTGCAGGGCAGACCAGCCTCTTAACGCCAAGATTCTCAGAAGCAGAGCCTGTGCAAACCCTGGGTTCACAGTTCCGCTTGGTGAGTTTGACTAGTTAGTTCACTACCGCCTGATCTCTGCTCAGTACGTGATTGGGTGAATAATAGTGCCAGTGGATGTGAGTGTGGGCATGCTGTTCCCCTGGAACAGATGTGGAAGGCAGGACTGGATGGTGGACAGAGAAGGGTTGTATGGATTCCTTTGAAGATGCCCAGTTAGGGAATCTTGGTAGCCAGTGTTTTAGCCAATTTGGGCGCCTGTAACAGATGAGCATAGACTGGGTGCTAATAAACAGTAGAAATTTATTTCTCATGGTTTTGGAGGCTGGCAGTCCAAGATCAGGCCACCAACACCATCGAGCTCCACTGAGGGCCCCTTCCAGTTGTGGACTGAAGACTTCTCTTTCTATCCTCACATGGCAGTGCGCAGAGCGAGGAAGTGAGCACCCTCGTGACCATTATTAGAACACTAGTTCCACTTATGAGGTCTCTACCCTTGTGACCTCATCTAAACCTAAGTACCTTCCAAAGACCCAAACTCCTAATACCATCACACTGGGGGATAAGGTTTCAAGATACGAATTTTGAGGAGACACAAACAGTCCACAACAGGCAGTAATTGGCAGGATAAATGAGGAAGCTGTCTCAGAAATTTGCATTCCAGGCTTAGGCCATATGAATTGCAAGAGAACATGGTCTTCAGGCTGTTGATACTTCCCAGCAGGGGTTACATTTCTTAAAAATGTCTGTGAGCCAACTGCTGGCATTCAATACTGCCCCCCAACCATGCAGAGTAAGATGAGACCATCTCCCTGCTCTATCCCACCTCTGCTTATCTGTGACAGCATTTGTCAAAATGTGGAAAGCTATGCTGTTTCTGTAGTTATTTGATATCTGTCTTTTCTGTTAGATATTCACTTTCCATAAGGGCAGGGCTGGGTACACATTTCTCTCCGTTGTACTCCAAGTGCTGCTCCTGTCACTTCATGACTATTTACGGAATGAGTGTGAAAGAACGAGAACCCTATAATCTGAATGAGTGTCTGATGGAAACTACCTTCTAAGGGTAGCAGCATCATGCTTTAGAGTTGCAACTGCACTTGGCCATCCCCATGCCATCTCGTGACTTTGACAGGAAATTAGAGCCATGACATGTAAGGCCAGGAAGGAAATGCCATTATAGAGGTTAACCTCCAAATCAGATGATATTTAAACCTGCCAGAACTAGTTAATTGAAGAATGTCTTTTATTGAGAAATGCGATTAAGATCTGAATGTGGAGGTGATAAGAAAATAGTATTTTACTAACTCTAAGGTGCAATGCTAATACCTACTCACAGGGTGATTTGTAAGAATATAGGAATTAGCTCATTTTGGAAACCTGTCCAGTTGAATCAGGTAACCGTCCACTGTGGTCGAGGGTCAGGGTGATGAACCCTAGTCCTCTGAGTTAGTGAAACAATGCCAGCGAGGAGACCTAAACAAAAGAAATAAGAACTACACACAGGGCCCTGAAGGGCAGTAGACCTACTTCTCTTTCCCAATATTTAAAGGATTGTCAGCATTTCCCACAAATTTTCCCACTTATTGTCTCAGGTCAAATGAAACGAATACTTCATCTGCTTCCTAGCATTGCTGGGAGAATCTCTTCTCATTTAATCAACTCTCCCTGCTTAATTGACTGTATCCATTGTGTCCTCTACCATCTCTATACAGATCCTCCAAAATAGCACTACCTTTCTGGAAAGTACAATGGGATCATTATGTTGCACATTTCTGCTTACTCTGAAGTTCTGTGACCAGCTGATGCAGGAGTGTTAACAACAAAGAAACGAAGATGGCCTGTAGGCATGCTAGAATATGTCTCTTTAGTTTCTCAGCCTTGTGCTGTCTAGCCCTGGGAATCTGCGGATTCAACTTAGTTTTTAATTCTGCAATTCACACGATTGAATTTTGGGTGTGATTTTCAGTGAAATAAGAGATTTTTTTAGGAACGTTGAAGATTTCTTGTTCTTTGTTTGTCAATTGGGCTAAGATTTTAAGCCCCGAGTGTGCCACTTTCTTTCTGTGTGCTCCCCAGCACAGTAAGAAGATATCCTACCCCATAGGTATCAAGAGCTATAGGGAACCGATCTGCTTGGCAAATGTAGCTCAGCTCTGTCTGAAAGCAGACAGGTGCCTGTCAGCACACAGGAAGCCAAATCCATGGATCGGTTCTTCCATGGGGAATCAGGCCTGCATCGTACCTAAGCTGCTTTGAGGCTTGCTTTTGCTAAAACTCCCTCACCCTGAATTGAGGCAGCAAATGTTTACTGCAATTTGTGCTAAATCTCCCAAGGGTGGAGTGTAACCAGTTCAACCACCTTTCCCCTTTGCATTTGCAAATGTCCTTTTCTTTGAAGTAATTAGCAACATTCTTTCCTTTGTTATCTGTGGAAGGTAACCAGCTAAAGAGAACCTGTGCATAGTAAATGAGGACCATCCTCGATGTAATGTACCTAGAGTATCAATAAAAGCCTGTCGAAGCAGAGGCCAGGGCTCTCTCTGGCCCTCTCTTTCACTTAGAGAGCGGCCAGGCCATCCCTTTTTTGCCACAGGACTTCTGTAGTCCATGTGAATTTGTTCATTGCAGCCACAACACAAGGACCCTGCTGGTGGGAGTCTGAATCAAAGAGCAAATACTTGTTTCCACAATTGTTGTTAGATACTTATTCACAATCAACCACAGATGATGACTTAATGCATCATGATGTATGGTATGCCAAGAATTACTGATTTCTCATTTTCCATTGCAGTGGAGCTCAGCACATTGTTCAAGGCCAAGGATACAACAACTACACCAATCTATAAATCTCATTTATGATGGTTTATTTCCTGAGATTAAGTTTGATACCAATACCACATCGGATCTAGGATTCGGTTAGGAACAGAGAAATCATAGTAAATATGACAATAGAAAGAACTTAGTACATTGAATTGAATGAAGAAGTGTTAAAGAATAGAAAAATCAAAATAGAACACTTAGGTACAACAGAGTTATACTTCTAAGGCTTAAGGAATGAAAAGGGGGTTAGGGCTTCCAGGATCAGGAAACTTAGACAAAATGCCCCAGAGAACGGAGAATCGGTCTCTGAGAAGGGGTGTCCTGCAGCTGTAGCTAATTGCACAGGAGCTTAGAGATGGGACTTTGCAGAGACTGGCTTTAAGCTCTGCTTGGCTACTCTTGGTCCCTCATAAGATCAAAGGTTGAACACCATGGAGTTTGGGTCCACACCTCTGGGAACGGGCCATCTCCCAGCAAGTGCGAGTACTTCTGATGGGATGCAGCAATGTTTCCTGGAGAACCATGATTACCAGAGATGGAGGCTGACTGTGTGTGAAGGACCATTGGTGGGGTGAGACTGGAGTGAGGCTGGCAGGAAGGGCAGCAGACAGGAAGGAACACATCTCTTCCTTCTTCCTGCCTTCCAGTTTCAACCTGGGGCCCCACTGGCAGGACTTAACAAGAAGCCCTCTGAATAAACGAGAACTGTAGTTTTCAGAATTCCAACCACATCGTTAAAAAGCACAGTGTAAATTAGAGATGAGTCATATACTTAATGTAGTTTTGAAATGATGTTTGTATATAAAATGGAAAAAGAGTTGGTCAGTTCAAGCTCAGAGAAAGTATAAGGTTGGAATGTGAGGAAGGTAGAAAATGACCATAAAATAATATACTATATTTATATGTAAGATGGAAGCAAAATTATATGTCAGGAAATGTTTAATATTATGTAAACTGGGCATGTCAAACTCATTTTTACTGGGGGCCACAATGGCCTTGTGGTTGCCTTCAAAGGGCTGGATGTAATTTTAGGATTGTACAAATGTAACTAACTACTCCTTACCAGTTAAGGGAGAGCTTGGTGCTGCTGCCGGGTAGAAACAAGGTGGGCCCGTGGGCCTTGTGTTTGCCACCTGTGATATAAACCTAGTTAAGGAAAATCTGTGTGTGTGTATGCCTAGGTTTTTACCTCTCCTAATAACTAGGACCTGAGTATAAATAGTTCAACTTATATTTACCTTAAATTACTTATATCCCTGCTTTTTTGAAAATCACTCTTTTAAGTGTAATATTCTTTAATACAGCAAATCATCATAAATGAAGATATCAAATCCAACATAAAAGTAAGACATAAACTATGAGGTAATGAGAGCTTATTGAGAAATTCTTATGATAGCTTTTCCTTTTTCTAGGAGGATTCATCATCTATAATAAAACAGTGTATTAGAACTCAAATGGAATAAGCCATTGAACTTGTCTTTGAAAGAATAAAAGAGGAGAGCACTTTGGAATTTCCAACTTGGTGTGTTTTTGCTTTTAGAAAGTACCATTGAAAATCCTGGTAATAGTAAAAGTTTTTTGCATGAATGGTGGATCCATCCCCCCTTTATGGGAAGTGAAAGGCATCAGAGATGTCTCGTTTCAGTTAAGTTTTGAGTTAAGTATTGTGTGTTGCCAGTGTCTCTGGGATTAAGTAACAGGTGGAAGAGGGTCATTCTGGATATGATTGAGGAAAGTGAATGGAAACAAGGAATGAGGAAAAGCTAGGTTTTGATAATCAACTGAAAACTGACAAGACCAATTCTGGATTTTGTTCAAGCTGTTGTGTCGATAGTTGCATCCATTATTGTGGGGAACTCTGAGAAATCAGGAGAAATGGCCATTGTGATTGGGTGTAAAAGGAGAACATTTTGAAAATGATCATTGGTAGACTCAGATTTGGAGACTGTGTCCATCTTTTTAAATTTAGCCCCTCAAGGGAATTTTCTGAGTGATGATGAAGTTCAGGGCATCCTCATAAGACAGAACAGAAGAAAACAACCTTCTCTGTAAGAGGAGCTGAGCTTTAAAATTGTAAATAGATCTTCACAGTTAAATAGCATATTCTTAATCCTGGAGACAGTGATCTTCCTATACAGAACAAAGTGACCAAAACAGTGAGAGGCTGTTCTTAAATTCTAGATGAAAAGATGGGACAATGTTTGTCCCTTTTGGAAAGGTGGAAAAATTAGAAGTTCAAAAACAAACAAAGAGTCCTTTACATTTTCATATTGATTTTGATGAGAGTACTTCTCAGGTTTGCCCTAAATGCTAGCTTCTTGGTAGCAGGATTTTTTTTTAAATAAACACACAAGTGGTTGTCACTTTAATGCCCAGTCAGGATGCCTCAAGAAAGAAAGAATGTGAAACCATGTGAGGGGTTAGAGTCAGAGCTGCCACTGGTGTGATTTGGGGCTTGGCTGCTTCACACTTACTCAGAGGCAAGTCCTTCAGTGGACATTTGCCTTATGAGCTCTCATGTTGATCGGTGCCGAAATGTAACTTCCAACTGCTAATTTGGAAGTAGTCGAGTGAATAACATCTATTAAGCCAAAAAAGTGCCAATGCACTGGCAGCCTCCCTGTCTGTGGATACTCATCCTGGTCTCCTCTAAGGCTGGTTGCTGACATTCCTAACCTCCCATGAGAAGCTCACACACACTGAGAGCCAGCAGTGGACAAGGCGCTGACTCTCTAGATTCAAAGATGAATGAAGCACAGCTCCTGTCCTCAAGATGCTCACAGTTTCCCGAGGGGTGACAGCGGACTGTGTGATGAAGGAAGAGCTGAAACAGGAAAGGTATCCCCAGGATATGGAGACAGCACAGTGGAACACTGAGGGTATGATGAGGTATGGGAAGGCAGGTCAGAAAATGCTCTTGAAGACACGTGGTCTGAGTCCAGGAACATGAAAGCAAAGAAGAAGTAATATGATTACTATCAAGAACTGACATGTGTGAGCACTTACTGCATGCCAGGCACCTGCTAGGTGGTCTGTGAACAGTACCACATTTACTACCTCAGCATCGATGCAAGGTAGATAGTAATATTATTATCTGCACTTTATAGATAAAGAAATAGAAACTCTGGGGGTAAGTGGTGAACAGAATAGTCAAACGTTTTCTGTGAAGAGCCAGATGATAAATATTTTTGGCTTGAGGGGTAATAACAGGACCTTTGTACCAATCACTCAATTCTGCCTCGGTTGCCTGAAAACCATCATGGGACAATATATAAGTGAATGAGCGTGGCCACACTCAAAACTTTATGTACACAAACAGGCAGAGACCAGATTTGGTGGGCCTCTGAGTGGAGATGTCCAACAGAATGTGTGGGTCTGGGATTCAGATGAGAGAGAAAATGGACTTTGCCAGAGATAATGAGATCTTTAACTTTATCCAAATTTCCCTGTTGGACCTGCCGGAGAGGAGATTTTATCACCAGTTGCAGTGCCAGATTAGATGCCCTAAATATTTCTGTGCATGTTCCAAGGTTAATGGATCCTATAACTACTTTACACTATGAAAATGATGATACACGAGAAGGTGGACAGTGAGTACTTCTTCAATATAAAGCTATGTTGAAAGTGCCATAAGGGTTCAGAGAGAAAAAAACCCATAAGAAAGTAAGTGTGAGGCACTTTTAGGATTTTAAATTATATATATATTTATAAGTAGTTGCAATTTTTGTGTATTGTTATGCATATGCATATTTTTAATTAGTTATTCATGCTCCCAGGTTTGGTTTGGTCCATGTAGAGAAAGAATGTCATTTCTAGTTTCTCTAATTCTGGATTATTAGGAAGCCATTTGCTGGAAACTGAAACTATGGTCAGTTAGCAAGAGCAATAACCATTCAGTCATGTTGCCACTGCTTGTTTCCAGAATTAGCTACCTCATCTCCAGGCCTGGTAGATGAGAGTCATAATGGTAAATGAAACATAGATGTTCCTTGCAGTTCTGGGCTTATAGCCTAGTGATGGAGGTAGAATCAGCCAGTTACTCATGGCATTGAGAGTATATTCATAGCTGTTATTTATATTACAAAGGGGAAATGCATGGTTTTATGAGAGCTTGTAAAGTGAGGATTTCACCCATGAAAGGCTAGAGAGGTGGGGAGGCTCATGTCAATCCAGGTAGCATCAACAACTTCAGTGGAGCCAGCTCAGTAAACACCTGTGCCTCAAACAAAGTCTCTTTCTTTGAGGGTCTCACCCTTCCCTTGCTGCTAATGATGCAGATCATGCATGGGAAAAGGCAGGTCCATTACCAGGTGCTCATCTACTCATCTGCAACCAACTCCAGTGCCAACTGCTTAAGATCTTCTGTGCTAGCACTGGCAGGAATTTATTGTATCTTTGAGGCAGAGACTATGTCAGCCTATGTATTAGTATTTGGAAATAGGCAGTATTTTCTGCTTTGCTCAGCTTACACTGACTAATGGGAACCTTAATAGCTTCAGATCATTCCCTCAAAGTGAAAAACCTAGGAAAATTCATATTATATGAGTTGAATATGGGAACTCTCCTACTATTAAGGTTACTAGACTTTTTTGTAATGAGCCCTTCATTTCCCTCAGTGAGCTGCAGAAAATAAGGCCCGATTTAGTATAAATCTTATCTGGGTGGCAACAATGCTCTAAAATAAAAATTATGGAAAGAAAATTTTTTCTCTGGATTGAAATTTACTCTACAAATGTATTTGAATTCTAGATATATACTCAATAAATCAGAAGAGACAGTTTTCCTAAAAGTCTTTTTTTCCCTTATGTTCACCATTCTTCTAGTTATGGGCTAAGTTGTGTCTCTTTAAAATTCACATGTTGAAGTCCTAACCCTTGGTACCCCAGCATGTGACTGTGTTTGAAGATGGGATCTTGGAAGAGGTATTAAGTTAAATAAATTATTAGGGTGGACTCTCATCCAGTATGACTGGTGCCCTTATAAGAAGAGGAAATTTGAACAGGAACAGTTACAGAGAGAAGACCATTTGAAGGCACAGAAAGAAGACACCATCAACAAGCAGAAAGAGAGAGGGAGTCAGAGAGAGAGAGAGAGGGAAAGAGAGAGAGAGAGAGCAAGAGGCTGACTTCCCGGAAGAAACCAACACTGGTGATGTGTTGACCTTGGAATTCTAGCCTTCAGAACTGTGATAAAAAGAATTTCTGTTGTCACCCGGTCTCTGGTCTTTTTCTGTGACAACTCTAGCAAATTAATATATTCCATAAGAAAGAAACAAGTTAAAACTAACCCCCAATGACAAGGACAGTGAAGTTAGGAGCTCATGTTGACTAGCTTGTCCTGTTGCACGGATGTCCCGGCATGATTCCTGGGTGCCAACCCCCTCTCCTCTGCACACGATGCACACGCACATTGCTCACGACAGGACTGATTTTGCTTTGCTGTCAGTGTGCCGCACGTCAGGCGACAATTGGATTCGTTTATCCTTCCATTTACTCTGGACATAATCTAGAAAAGGACGTTTGCCACATCCGATGTTTAGCAGGATATTGTGAGAGTTTTCATCCTCGAGGACGGCAGTTCGGCAGAGAAACATGCTGACCACAAAACAAAATTGATGTTTTCACATAAAATGAAAGAACCGCTGGCATAAGGATGAGCAGAACTGCTCTGAGAAGAAACCCTAGGTAACATCAGTTTAACATGCAAATCTAAGCTCCTGCTAGTTAGTCACTCAACATTTTTTCTGAGAGTCATGGCTATTTCCAGAACGGAGGGGTCTGGGTTCCCACAGGACTTACCTGTGAGAAAACACATGTGTGCTGCCGGCCGGGCACTAGACTTCTGTGGTGATCACTTTGGAAGGTATATAAATGTCTCCTTGCTATGTTGTACATGTGAAAGCAATGTAATATTGTATGTCAACCTTAACTGAATATTAACTAAAAAAAAGTAGAATTCAGTTTTTGAAAAATAAACTGCCCCCGCTTTTGTAGGAATGTGACTGATAGCTCTTCTGTAAAGTGAAGCCCCACACTGTGAGAAATGGATTATAGTGGCCAAATAGGATCTCCTCCCCAGGAGAAGCAGCCTGCATCGGATAGCACAATTTTACCCATCAGTCTTTCTGGTGTGAGGAGGCTAAGGTGTAGACCGGGAAGGTTTCTTCCAAGCCCCTCCCTCAAGTCAGCCTCTTGGAGCTGCTGATCCGCCTGCAAGGACTCTGGAGAGAGGTAGAATCAGTGAGGATGTTTCTGGGGTCTAGGGAGAGCCTGGCAGCAACAAGAAAGTGTTTGAGGTTTAGGTGCTTAATTTTCATTATTGGGTTGTCCCTCCCTGAAAAGGATGGAGAAACACTGCTCACCAGATGTTGTGCTCCCTTTGGATGGCACCACTGTCTCTCTGCAGACATCGGGGTGAGGGAGGTGCTCTCACAGTCTGGCCTGCCATTGCTTAAAAGGTTAAAACCTGTGCACCCGACACTTCATTTTCTTATATCTAGTCATATAAAAGAAGTACCAGAAAACTTCCCTTTTGAGTCTCCAATGAGAGTCTGGCTTACTTTCATAGTATGATTTTAAAAAAACAACCCATATGTTCCCTTTTCTGCTTTATTGGAAAACTCTCCAATTCAATTTATTACCATATTTATGTAAAGCCATCAAGTGCTGGTCTTTTGGGCATGCAGCAGGCAAGGACTGTCAGTGGTCTGGAAGTCTCTGATGGTGTCTTAGTTTCACCCATACCCATGAGCAGGGCTGGATTCCGGGTCTCCAGCCAGTGCAACTGCACAGGGCTCCACATTCAGAAAGGAGCTCCTGCTCTGGGGGTTTAATGCTCTGCAAACACTGTCATGAAATTCTTAGTTTTATCTTTGACTCTAGGTTTTGCCAGTGAAATCTGATGGGACAGTGGAGCAGGCGGTGGGGCCTAAGAGCCTTGCTTACATCCTGTGCTGTTTTCTACCCCAGGATGTGTTCTCAGCCCACTTTCCCTGCCCCTCTGCAGTAACCAGTGACAGCCACCATCCCCAGCAGGGCCTGGATACAGGCATGGGTCTCTGTACTTGACCTGAAAATATCCTTGTGTCCAAGGATGTGTAATATTGAACAGCAAATGAGAAAAACACCACAAGAGGTTGAGAAAAAGACGATGGAAGAAAGGAAAAACCTTTTGTTCCCTTAGCTTTTTGAACAACAGACTCCACATTTTTATTTTGCAGAGGGCCCTGTAAATTATACAGCTGGTCCTGACCCAAGGCCCTTCTACCCAGCAATGAATAAATTGTATGTACCCCTTGGTATTTTCAGCACACTAGCACTGCTTTCAGCTGTCTCTCCTCTGACCTTGTGGGCTTTGTGTTGGCCTGCTTGTCTATTCCTTCTACCTGCCCTGCCCCTGTTCAGCGAAAGACTACCTGCTTTGTGCGGCAGTCTGACTTGATATAGAATCCCAGTTGACTGTTGTGGCTCCTAAGGAATTCATAGTGGAGGTGGGAAGAAGAGACACCAACTTATGTTCAGGAATTTGAGAAAAATGGGATACGAAATTTTTAATTAATGTAATGGGAAAATGGCATGTCTTAGAATAAAAGCAGTTTAGTTAAAACTAGGCTCACTAGAGGGATAATACACACTGGGCCGTGTGATGTTTCTAATTATCAGTGCCCTGACCTGAAAAAAAAGAACAAAGATAAAACTGTGTTATGGGGATTAAGGAAGATAAAATGCTTCCCTGCATGTGAAACTGTTATGTCATTCCTGGCATTTCACAATGATAAATAAAATAAATATATGTGTGATGTAAGAATAATAAAAGGTCTGTCCAGAAGGTTTCTGGCCATGTAATGTGAAAAATAGAGACATTTACTGAAGAAGATACAAGATACAAGAAACGTTGTGCATAGGACAATGACGCCTCAGTCCCCTTTGAAGTAGGCACCTTGGGACCCCACACAGTTCTCCCAATTGCCATCAGCTGCTCCGTTGTATTTTCCTGAATCTCATTGACAGTCTGGAATCACTTCCCTTTCAAAGATGTATCAGTTTTTTTAAAAAGTCAGAAGCTTAGGTCACCAAATCTGAACTTTAGAGGGAATGAGTCACCTGTGTGGTTTGATGTTTTGCAAAAAAATTCTGCATGAGACATGATGCATGAGTGGGAGTGTTGTTGTGATGAAGCTGCCAATCACCAGTTGTCCATAGCTGTGGCCTTCTAAATCATCCACATAGTTTCCATGGAGGAATGTTCAAGTTTAACGCAAAATCTGATGCAGATTCATTGCTCTACTCGCTCAGTCATTTTGAATGTGACAGCCACACAGTACACATGCTCGCTCGATGATATCTTCCACCCCTACTGACTAGTACATTGAAGTTGTCATTGTTCATGCATGCACATTCCAGTCCACTCTCCTGGACAGGCAACCAGGTTACATCAATGTCACGTAAACCATTCTCATTATATTAATAATGGCTGGACTTTTTCTAGATATTCAGTAGAGGAAGGCAGTGAAGCCTGGAAATTTAGGTAGGTACTAGCCAGAGATTCATTTTTTTCTCTCTCATGGGTGATATCAACTGTTTTCCCGCATTTCCTTCCAGTAAAGCCCTTTCTTCAAGTTTTCCAAACCGTAGAACAACTGGGACAAGCTCTGAGCATTCCTAAATGAGCATCAACTGTGCACTTTCTACACTCTCTGAATCCCCAGGAAAATGCAGGCTTCTGCCCCTATCAAGCAGTCATGAAGATCAGTTAAGGGAAACTGCGCCTTGGGACACTTGAAGACACTGAGAGAGGAGACTTGGGAGTTATATGAAATAGCAATGTTCTATAAATCCCTGTATCCAAGCTTCTTGAGAATGAAATAATGCTTAATGGATTTATCAGTGAATGCATTGGATCCTTCCAATGGGCAGGATCTGCGCAGTGTATTAATATCCTTCAAAGAGAGGGACAGGTATCTATGCAATCCAAGCAGCTGTCCTTTGTACTGAAAGCCATTACCCCAGTAAAGACAGAGCTAAGACTGGGACCCAGGCCTCAATAAATCCAACAAATTCTGATCACCAACTGTGCTAACTCTGAAGATACACTGGAGGACATGACTAGATATTTCTCTGCTATCGGGATCTCTCACTCTGGGACAAGAGTCACATTAATGAATTAATTACACATACAAATTAAATTATAACACTCAGAGAAATATTGCTTCATGAGGTTACAAAACAGAAAACAGTAACCTTGTCTGGAAGGTTGGGGTGAGTGAACCTGGGGATTGACATGGTGACCAGGATGTGGGGCATGAGTACAATGAATGAGGAGGTGATTGGGAAGGGCAGAGAAAAGAGGACCAGATAGAAGTTCCTGTGGCTGGACGGGGTGTGTGACGAACATGCAAGGCAGAGAACAGGTATAGTCGGTGTGCTTGAGAAAAAGAGAGAAGGTGGAGTGTGGTGTGAGGTGAGGCTGGAGAATAGGCAGTGACTGAATTACTCAGGCTTCTAAGAATCATGATAATTTTTCTCCTAGGAGCAAAGGAAAACCACTGATGTGTTTATTTTAAGCTGGGGAACTAGAGCTAACAGGTCATATTTGCTTTTTAAAAAATTCTTTTTTAAAAAATTTTATTTTAATATGGACCTGGACATGATGAATAAATATAGAATTCCTTTGAGACATCATGTGTTAATGTCAATGGGACCCCTGGTGAAGGGAGTCCATAGGTCAGAGGGGAAGCATGTGGGTCACCTGCACTCAGTGGATAGTTGAAGCCATGCACATGATGAGTTTCCCCAGGGAGAGTGCAAAGCATGAGCAAAGAATGACACACAGGGCCGACCATCCACAGCATTTAATGATTGAGGTTCCTGAAAGATGAACCTAAAAAGAAATCTGATAAAGTGTGGCAAGCGAAAAAAAAAAGAAGAAGAAAAGCTAGAGCAATGTGGATATGGAAACCAAGAGATAGAATCAAACTAAATTATAAGGTCACTGTAATCAAAACAGCCTGGTACTGGCATAAGAACAGGTATATAGATCTATGGGACAGAACAGAGAGCCCAGGAATTAATATTTGGTCAATTAATATTTGACAAGGAGGCAAAAACATGCAATGGAATAAAGACAGTCTTCAATAAACAGTGTTGGGAAAATTGGACAGGTACATGCAATAAAATGAAAGTAGACCACCAACTTACACTATACACAAGAATAAACTCAAAA
>VMDR010012616.1:0-26294 GCA_007922815.1 Macrotus californicus | reverse complement strand
GGGTGCACTGAGACAAAGAAATATGGCCCAAATGAAAGAACAGATGAAAGCTCCAGAAAAAGAACTAAGTGATGAATAGATAGCCAACCTATCAAATGCAGAGTTCAAAACACTGGTAATCAAGATGCTTACAGCATGGCTGAGTATGGTCGCAAAACAGAGGAAAAAGTGAGGGTTATACAAAGTGAAATATACAGGGAACCAACAGTGAAGGGAAGGAAATGGACTCAGATCAATGATTTGAAGCATAAGGAAGAAAAAACATTCAACCTGAACAGAATGAAGAAACACGAATTAAAAAACATCAGGAGAGGCTCAGAAATCTCTAGGACAACTTTAAATGTTCCAACATCCAAAAACATAGGGGTGCCAGAAAAAGAGGAAGAGCAAGAAATTGAAAACTTATTTGAAAAAATAAAGAAGGAGAACTTCCCCAATCTGGCAAAGGAAATACACTTTGAGGGAGTCCAGGAAGCTCAGAGTCCCAAAGAAGTTGGATCCAAGAAAGCACACACCAAGGCACATCGTAATTATATTACCCAAGATAAAAGATAAGGAGAGAATCTTAAAATAGCAAGGGAAAAGCAGAAAGTTACCTACAAAGGAGTTTCCATAAGACTATGAGCTGATTTCTCAAAAGAAACCTTGCAGGAAAGAAGGGGCTAGGAAAAAGTATTTGAAGTCATGAAAGGCAAGGATCTACATACAAGATTACTCTATCCAGCAAAGCTATCATTTAGAATGGAAGGGCAGATAAAGTGCTTCCCAGATAAGGTCAAGTTAATGCAGTTCATCACCAATCCTTTATTATATGAAATACCATTGGGACTTATCTAAGAAAAAGAAGATCAAAACTATGAATAGCAAAATGACAACAAACTCACAACTATCAACAACTGAACCTAAAAAACAACAACCAAAAACAAACTAAGCAAACAACTAGAACAAAACAGAATCAGAGAAATGGAGATCACATGGAGGGTTATCAGCAGGGAGGGGGAGGGAGGAGATTGGGGAAAAGGTACAGGGAAGAAGAAGCATAAATGGTAGGTACAACATAGACAGGGAGAGGTTAAGAATAGTATGGGAAATGGAGAAGTCAAAGAACTTATATATACCAACTATGGACATGAATTAAGGGAGGGAAATGCTGCTGGGAAAGGGCTGGGTGCAGGGCCAAGGGGAATAAAGTGGAGAAAAAGATGGAACAACTGTAAGAGCATAATTAATAAAATATACTTTAAAAAAAGAAAAAATATGAAAATGTGTATTAAGAATAATTAAGTTGTATATGCTATATTTTAAATATCCAGATAATCAATATAAAGTAGAATGTTAGTTTGTTATGTGAAGGACTCTATCTCTAAACTAAAAATCATTAGTGGCAAAATTTGTTAATTCACAAAATAATTTTATTAAAAATGTCCAAATTTTTGGTTCCAAGATTGTTAACAATATCTAATGCCTTTTTATTCTGCTGCTAATTCAAAGAAAAATTGGAAGTTAATTTCAGAATAAGCACAAGGACAGAATTGTTGCTTAAACTTTAGTTACAAACCATATGTGTGTGTGTGTGTGTGTGTATGATAGATATAGATCTATCTATGAATGATAGATGTACATATATGTATATATCTATATATATATTTATTGATATTCTTATTAATAGCTTTTAATTTTTATGAAAGATTCTATAATATCTGTCAGATACTTAAGTGCTTTGCCTATTCCAGCAAGCACATAAAGCACATACTAGTTTCATCCTTGTAGAGAAAAGGAAAGCAAGACATTCAGAGTCTGGGCAACAATCCAAGGTCACAAAAATGAGAGCTTGTGGTACAGCCCAGATTTTCATTCTTTCCAGTGCTCCTTGGAAACAACACAACAACCAAATGAGTGGTGAGCACTGAATGAGTAAGGGTCCTTTGCCAACAAAAAACTTATAAATGCTGGAAGGATACAAGTAACAAACACATGTAAATCGTTAAGTAGGAGAAACATGTGCCTAGCTATAAAACATCGTAGGACCAGCAGGCTTAACCCTTTCTTCATCATGTTGAAGAAATCTTAAATGCACTTGATTTGACAAGTAGATGTGTCTCTGAGGGCAGGTATCTCTACAATATACTGCTCATTTTGCAGACATTATCTCATGTGGGATGAGAAATTTTTGAGGTGGTTTTCCCTTTACTACCTGGTCTCCTACAAACTGGAGAGCAAACAGAATTTCCACGTGGGGGAAAAGTAAGCTCAGGACCAACATTCTCTAAGTTAGATGGCTAAATTAACATTGGACTATCTTTTAGACAAAAAGTATTTTTTTCTCTCCCTCAAACCTCAAAAAGTCACTGAGTTAAGGATACAAACGATAATCAGTATATGCTTATTAAACACTTTTTAATTTACATTATTTGATAAGAATTTTTGTCCAAGTACCAGCATGTAGAACACCGTCTGGCAAAGTCATCAGGATGTTTCAGATCTGTACTTACCCCACTTCTACAAGATACTCCTAATTAAACTTCAATTGTATTCTTATTAGCATGTACACAATTTAGTTCTTTATAAAAGTGCACGTTTCTGTTTGCAGTCTTCCTTTCTGAAGTCTTATCTCCTCTCTAGCAGCATTTACTCTGTATCCCCTGAGCTCTCCTTATACAGAGTGGGATTTGTCAAGCATGAATATTCCATAAAAGATCGCAGGGATTTTGTAGTTCACTGACTCTGTTGTCTTTGAAGGCAAATTTCAACATTAACACTGAGTTCTGTTCTTCCTTTGCAGATCTAAGCTATAATATTAAAACCCCATATTATGAAGGTAAATCATATCCAATTGAGAGTTATTATTCATATGGGCTTCAAGCATACTTAATTCATTTGCATGTGTTCTGTACCCAAATTCTTAAGGCACATTTGCAAGAAGAAGCCTATATCAGGTTACAACAACTAAAACAAATGTTAAAGAGAGAAATTAATTTGTAAATCACTTTTTTAAAAGATTTTATTTATTTATTTTTATAGAGGCGGGAAGAGAAAGAGAGGGGGAGAGAAACATCGATGTGTGGATGCCTCTTGTGCACCCCGTACCAGGGACCTGGTCTGCAACCTGGGTATGTGCCCCGACTAGGAACCGAACCAGTGACTCTTTGGTTCACAGGCCCACGCTCAACCTACTGAGCTATACCAGCCGGGGCCATAAATCACTTTTTAATTTACAAACAAGGGTGTGACCATAGTTTGACTATGACATACTTGGACATAAGGATCAGATTTTATTAACTTTTCCATCCCAGTATATAATACAGTACCTGACAGTTAATATTTGTTTAATAAATAAACATTTGTTAAAGAATGAAGTATGGGCGGCCAAACTGTGGCTATTGAACCAAATCTGGCCATCCCTTATTTTGCATGGCCCATGAACACACTCACGCTTATAAATTTACATAATGTCTATGAGTTATTTTCATGATACAAAGGGAGAGTATGAAGTCTCTTGGCCTGCAAAGCTGAAACAAATTACTACCTGGCCCTTTTTAGAAAATGTTTTCTAAATCCTGCATAAGAGAATGCTTGAAAATAAAAATAGCAAAAGTTATCTTTTCCATGATCAAAACTTTATGTACTTAAAATCAAACCATATGTAAACTTTAGTATTTTACTTTTTTTTTTTTTTACTATATCACATGCCTTTTACAGTGATGGGCCTGAGTCTTCTTATTTTAATAGCTGCAACAAAGTATTGTTGTGTAGAAATGTTGTGTGGCTGCTCCTTCCTTATCCCAGTTTTCAAGTTTGGGAGATAAGATTCATGTAGATAAACTGAAAGGTGCTTCCATCTCTGGCCCCTTCTGGTTCTGTCTCTCTCTGACAGTCTTTCACATACCTGTGACTTCAGAGGTTACACATATGCTCACCTTATTTCATTCCAAGGGCAGCTGAGAGAACACAGTCTACATTCACCTCTTACAGTCAAAAATGGAAAACTCTGGGTCTCTGCTCAACACCCATCATATGGCCCCTCATGGCAGGTCTAAGTTTTCATTCATGTTTTTATTCTTAAAAGAAATAAGCAGCTGTTCAGTTCTGCTAAAAGGAGATAATGTCACATTTCCTTCTCTTAGGTATTCTTTTGCCTAGAAGCCAAATTATGCCAACTTCAAAAGTAAAAAGCAAAACATCACAACATATTTGGTTTTTCTTACTTTTCACATTTTTAATCTGTTTACTTAAATATTTATATAACTAGAACAGTAATTTTATATCCATGTATTTATTTATCTACTAAAAAAAAAAGCTAACGGTCTAATATGTGTCTAGCACAGAGCTATGCATTAGGGATAGAAACATAAGAAGATGGAGATCAGACTTTGATGATGTGCTTAGTGATGAGTAAAATTCTAAATCCTGAACATAACAAATACGTCCCACTAACTAGGTCCTGATCTGATCAGTCATATATTAAGATATCTAATATGTTCAAGTTTAAAGATACATAGATAGAGTCTCTGATGGCCAGAACCATGAGTTTATGCGATGCTATTTAGGCTACAGAAACAAAAATACTCCTTTAGACTTTTTGACCCCCAAAATTTAAAAAATACATTACTGTATAAATGGACTACAGTAATTGCTGTGAGTGAGACAATGGGACACATTGCCCCTCCAGTGCCTCAGTCTGCCTCGTTTTCTTCTACTGGAACAATCACATTCTGTTGGGATCACCCGGTATCACAGGGCTTGTGTTTCTTGCACTTGCAGCTTGCAATAAATATGTCAGTGTCCCTACTATTTAGACAACTTCCAAATCGGTTCTCCTAATCAGGTGATAGGAAGATTTTCTTCAAATTCTGTCTTAATGCGACTTTAATCCTGTCACTCCGAAAGATAGCTACCCTCCTTTCTTTGACAGAAGTGAAGTCATAGTTTGCATCCACTTTTGCTCTGAAGCCAGAAAGCAACAGCACACACAGCAGCTTCGCATCTGGGAAAGGCTTATGTTATCTCTTGCTGCAGTCATGGGCAGCTTCACTAGCAAAGAAGTGATAAGGGAGAAAAAGGGTGCCTGAAAAAACACACTCATTTCCCTTTCACTGAGATAATGTGCGGGTGAGGAGACAGACAGCTGGGTCAGCATGAAGAGAGGCTGCAGTTGGTCAGGCTATTGGGCAGGTGGCTCATGAATGACAGACTTATCTCAAACAGTAGGACAATGACCTTTCTAACTTGGTGCCAGTTTGTCTGGTCACTGGGTTCTGCTCAGAAGGCTAGGTGGCAATATTCAAATGAACTTTTCAAGACACATTTTCTTCTTGACAACTGTGTCATGATAGAAGGTACTTATGAATTTATGGGAGACCTAGGCTATTTCAAGCAACCCCAGACCCCCTCTGCAGCCCTGAAACCATCCCTCGTCTGCCTTGTATTGCTGTCCCTCTCCATTCTTTCATTGTGGCTGGGGCTACAAAGGCTGCCAATGAGATGACCATTTCCATCTTAACTGTACTCTTGAATCTCTCAAAGTTGTTACGACTCTTCTGCCAGCTTTACATTTATCCACATGATTCTTCAGTGAGAGGGAAGAAAAGAAGTTTGCCATTTAACTTGTATGTGCTTTCTGAGCTCCATAAGAGCCGTTTTGAAAGAGCTATCTAGGAGTGCAAAAATACAGAGACTCAAAATTCAGTTTAATATGCTCTTGGTTGACCAACCACAACTAGAATCTTGTACTTGCTACTCAAAATTTAAAATATTCAAACTGCAAGATTCAACTGTAGAATTTTATATAATTGCTCCCTGGGATGTTTGTAGATGATGCATACTTATGCTCCTTCCCCAAAATTGCTTCTCTAGTTATCCATCTTTAAATTCTCATTAATAATAACAGCTATGATTTATCAAGTGCTCATTATGTTGAGTACTGTTCTAAGTGCCTTACATGTATTAACTCAGTCCTCAAAGGAAAGTCCTCTTATCATTCCCATTCTATTTTTTATGGCACGCAATCTACAGAGAGATTAAGTAAATTGCTCAAGGTCATGCAGCTAGTAAGTGGCAGAGCTGAGTAAATCCAGGTAGTGTGGCTCTAGAGGGCCCAAGTTCTTAACAATTAAGCTCCTTTGTTAACCCCTGGGCTTATTATGCGGCAGGAATCTTCATTATGGTGCCATTATTTCATCAAGAAGGAGATGTGCATGGTGTTGCTGGAATACACCTAGCAAAAATCTTTCCACTGTGCAACTCATGTAGAGTACCATGCAGACACTAAGGAGTGTATAAATGCCAAGGAATCTATAGTGGATTACAAATGCCCTTGTATCTCTCTCATACTTTTGTTGTATCAGCCAGAGTTTAATTTGCACTAAATTTAGAGACAGGAGAACAAAATACACACATAAATGAAGCAGGGAGTTACTTAGTTACTGAAAGTGGGTAAGGCAGGATGTGAGAAGAAGACATTAACACATGTGTCCCAATCCATGGAGTGTTTGCCCTGTGTAGTATGTACACACCTTATGCTATCTCAGACAAAATAAAATTTGTTGCGGGACACTATGCTTCCTTCCCCTTGATCCTGCCACCAATGTAGCACTCAGTATAACATGTGATCTGAAGACAAAGCAAAAACAAGCATCTCCAAGATCTTTCCAGACTCCCCAGTAGAAATCTATAAGGAGAAATTTCAAATGCCAAGACAAGCATGATTGGGCGTCGAGCATTACAAACCTTCGGGGAGAACCCATATTAATATGGAAGAGTGGAAGACATTCATGTCATTTTAACATTCCCGAGCACTCATTTGATTTAGAGAAATTGTTTGTTGTTCTTTGAAAGGGAAGACGAAAGGGCATATATCACTTTGGACAGAATTCTGCAGAAAATATAATCTGCAACTACTGCACTCATCTGAAACTCTGTACTTTACTGTAAAGGTCGTGACTGTATAATTCTGACTTTAGCAAGCAGGAGTATTTTTCAAAAGTGTAGCCCAATTTTATTGTTCATCTTTAAATATGCATTTCATATTTAATGGGCTAGAAATTTGAAATTCAAATTACTTCCCTTCCTTTAATTCTTAGCAAAATCAACCATGAGTAAGAGTTGCAGTTCATTTATAACAAAATACAAATAACATAAACTTCATAATTTAACAAGAACTAATTAAAATTACTTGAAAGCCTGTACTTACAGGTGAGTAAATTTTAAATTTCAGTTGCATAAGTCAGAATCTTTACGTTATTTTCAAGAAATTATTCATCTACGGAGTCATTGCATTAGAAAGCTGAAAAGGACATTAAAGTTCACCTCCTACAAGACCCTCGTATTACTGATGAGATCTCGAGAGGTTCCTCAGCAAGTACAAGGTCACTATCTAACAGTTACAAAGTTAGGAATCAAATTAAAGTGTATTGTTTCCAAGTTCATTGCACTTTCTAAGAAACACCTGGCCAAGCCATATCAGATACTGAATAAATCTTTCTGGTACCTCATGGCCAAGATCTCCCCAGGGTGCTTTTTCTTAAGCCCCAAACCAGGGGTTTAAGGCAACACTGGGTCTCCTGTGTAGTCCCTGATTTTCAGTAAGGCACAGAATTGCCATAGATATCCCTTTCCAGAAGATCTAAGCAGAGGTCAATGACAGAGCCTAATTTTTCCAGAACAGAGTATCATAATTTTTTCTCATACTAACACTGCGTGAAGGCTGTTAATATTAAGCATATTTGATACAAAATATCAATATAAATTCCATTTATTGGAGACAGTGGTCAGACAGGAAACATGATATAGACTGCTCATTTCTTTTGCCATTTCTTTGCTCCAATATCAGTTTCCTAGGGCTGTTGTAACAAAGTAGCCCAAACTGGGTGGCTTAAAACAACAGAAGTTTATTCTCTCACAGTTCTGGGGATAAAATCAGAAATTAAGGTATCAGTGTAACCAAGCTCTCTCTGACAGCTCTGAGGGAAGAATCTGTTCTGTGCTTGTCTCCTGGCTCCTGATGGTTTCTGGCAATGCTCGGTGTTACCTGGTTTGTAGCCAAATCTCTCCAAATCCTCCCTCTGTTTTTGCATAGGTTCTTTTTCTCTGCATATGTGTGTCTATGTGTGTCAAAACTTCCCTCCCCTTAGAAGGATACCAGTCATTGGGTTTAGGGCACACCTTAATCATGTTTACTTGATTACATCTGAAGTAATGCCTAAATAAGGTTACATTCAGAAGTAGTGGAGGTTAAGACTTCAGCATGTCTTTTGGGAAGGAGCACGATTTAACCCAGTACAGTTCCCAAATAGATTATTTTTAATAAAGAGAACACTTGCAGAAGACATTGGACACGCTATTGGATAGTTTTCTGAACTAATTATAATTGCTTGGCCAACTCAGAAAAAAAAAAAAAAAGAATGGCTGGGTCTGATACCAAACCCCATCATCCGGCTTGGTATGGGGATTTCTTAAAAGATGGAGATGAGGCAACACTTCTAATGTGTCAGGCTATGTGCAGCCGGTGCAGGGATAGGGCATAGTCTCTGGTGAGTGGGTCTGTCTATCATCCTCATTACAATGTACTGGAACATTTACTTTTGAATTGTATGTGTTGATTTTTTACATACTAGAAAAATTTAAACTATCCTTAGTCTCTTCTCATATCTATTTATCCAGCCAGGACTCAAAGACCCTCGTGCTACACACATTTCCCTGGGTCCTTTCAAGATGGATGACACCAATCAGTGTCTGCTCAATGCACAGGAGACACAGTAACCCCGTCCAACAGCAGGTGCCACAGAGAGGGGACATGGCACGAGCTGTGGGCGACACCTGGAGAGTGATGCTCCATTTATGTCTGTGTACATGCTATAAACGTCTGCTGTGTTTTTCCATGTGGTGTCAAATGTGTGTGTGTATTTGTTTATTTGTGTGTGTGTGTGTGTGTGTGTGTGTATATTAGATTGTAAATTCTTTAAGAGAAGAAGTTGAAACCAGATTTATTTTATCTTGAGAAAGCTTATAGCAGTTAGCATAATGTCTTGCACATAACAGAGACTTAAGGAATATTTCCAGAACAAATAAAGGCATGGGTTTTTAAGCCAAAACTGGTTATATATGGATAATATTTTGCTTGAATTTCAAAAAATGCCAACAATCATAACCAATTTTTTTCACATATTAATACATCTGTTCAAGGCATTGTTTTTAATGAGTTGATCTCATATCATGTACAAAGAAATTTTATCAAATTTAGAAACATGTTATTTGGCAAAAATAAACATGTCGAATAATAATTATACCTTGCCTTTTTCACAATGAATTATTCTTAAACTATGTGTAAAGAACAAAATTATTTTTATTTTATGATTTTAAATTATAGAGAAAACATTGAAAATAATTAGTATATAGATCTGACAAGCTGAGTTATTTAAACAAATATATAAAATTCAAATAAGAACTAATTATTAATGTCAATATCTTAAGTTATCAAGCTAAATTATGACTAGTTAGGGAAGGGTGAACTGAAAGTTCACCATTAAAACATAATTTGTAGGGAGAGGGCCTGACCCGGTGGCTCAGCCCATATACCAAAAAGTTACGAGTTCGGTCCTTGGTTGGGTGGCTTACAGGAGGCAACAGATCGATGATTCTCTCTCACATCGATGTCCCTGTATTTCTTTCTTTCTCTCTCTCTCTTTCTCTCTCTTTCTCCCTCCCTCTCTAAAAATCAATGAACCTATGCTTGGGTAAGGATTTAAAAAAAAAAAACGTAATTGGGGGTAGTGAAAATAAACTTTGCTTAGGGCAATGGGCACATGATGCAGTGTGTGAGTGATGGTTTATTGAGTTGTGCACTTCAAACCAGTACGGTTTTGCAAGCCAAAGTCACCCCAGTAAATTCAATTAAAAAACAGAATTTGGGGAAAAATGCTTTTTTTCTGGTTATTCAAGGTGTCCAAAGCTGACAAAAATTTATTTCTTTTTAGATGTCTGATAATCTCAAGAAAAAAAGGAAAGCACGTGAAATTAAAAATAGAATTGGTTAAATTACAGTTTTTCTAATAAATTATTATTTTATCTTTTGGATCTTAAAATGCTTAGGTCTAGGTGTTTGAAGAAATACCAGGAAACTTGAACCTACATATTAATCTTCTAAGTTGGGAGCATGACAGAGCCTTCTACCACCAACTTTATAGGCTCTTCACATTCCTGACTGGCCCAGTGTGTACTTCCACATGCAAAATCCTGTTTCCGAAGCCTTACCACAAGGATTTTCCAGGCAAATAAGTGGTGCTTACATAGGTGTTCTTACCTTTCTTCTTATTTTCAGATCTTTTAGTATGTTGAGTTGGTTTGACCACCTAGGCTGAATGACTCTTTGTTCTCAAGTTAAACGTATTCATTTTTAGAAGAATTTCAAAGACACACAACTAACAAATTGAAAAACAACATATCTGATTATTCTTTCAAACGAAGCATGCTTGTGCCAATGCTCCTTTGTAGAGCTGACATAAACCTACAAGATTATGTGTTCGAACTCAATAATCAGTGCTACAGAACTTGACTGGAAGTCATATGTTTCTGAACACCCAATTTTAACAAGCTTCTCTCCCTAACCGAATTATGTACTGCTCTTAGCAGACTCAGAAATACTGAAATTACTCATTAAAAATAATGAGATGCTTTTGTAATGAGTGCCAATCTATAGTTTCTGTCTGTAAAACATCTTTTCAGAGAAAAAAATTATTAGATCCTATAGAGGTCCGCACCTTAAGATATGTAAAGTAACACCAAAACAATACTTAATTATGTAAACTTAATAACCAAAAAACAGGTTGATTAGGAAAAGAAGTTATACTTGGTAATAAAATGGACTTTCAGGAGAAAGACAAGTAAGAAACAAACAGGAAGACCCTGTCACCACTTTGCTTCCATGAGCCACCGTAACTCTCTTTTCTAAAGAAATTATCCAGACAGAAAAAGGAGCACTAGTCAGTGAAGGGCTAATTTCATTTCTTAACCCATCAGACTCTTGCCCTCTTGACCTCTCAATGCACTTTTCTTGCCCTAACTGTCTCTTTTCTACTTTCAAATTGGAACATAATTTTTACTGAAGCCACGCAAAGGTTAAGTAAGCAATTTCTTTGAAACCTACACATCTTCTCCCCAAAGGCTAGTGTAATATAACAGTAACTAACTTTTCTATTATTTCCAACTATACCAGTTACCTAAGCCACTTTTTGTTTGTTTTCATTTGTTTGTTTGAACCCTCCATTTCCAGGCATTAATAGCAAGTAGTATCATTTTGTTCATAATAACAGTCAAAATAATAGCCACTATGTGAGTGCTAATGATGTCCTTGTCATGGAGCTATGTATTCGTCATGTTGTCTTACTCTGTCTTTACCAAACCCCTGTGAGGTAGGTATAGGGTTGTCCAAAATGTTCGATGGGTTTTTCCCATAGATGGCTCTAGTAGCACTTAGTCATCTTTAACTTCATTTAAAATAATTTTATTAGATTGTTTTGTGACAATTGTCATATCAGTGTGCATTTAAAAAACATCAAAATTGGTGAATTTTTATGTAACTATTTTATTATTGAAGATGAAAAATGGACATTTTTGGCATGGTATGCTTTATTATTTCAAGAACTCAAATTGCAACTAAAATGCAGTAAAAGATTTGTGCTGTGTTGGAGAAGGTGCTCTGACTAATTGAATGTGTCAAAGTGGTTTGCAAAGTTTCGTGTTGGAGAATGCTCTGTAGTTGGGTAGACCAGTTAAAGCTGATAGTAATCAAACTGAGACATTAACTGAGAACAGTCAACATTATATCATGTGGGAGATAGCCAACATATTCAAAATATCCAAATAGATAAAGTTATTAGTGAAAGTGAAAAATGTGTCTTTTATTTTATGGAAAAAACTATATGAACTTTTTGGTCAATCCAATATTATAATTATTCCCATTTGTGTATGAGCCACTAGAGATTCAGAAATATTCAGTAACTGATCTAAGATTTAACACCATGTCAGTGACTGCAATATGGCCAGAGAGCAAGGGAGTTGGAACAAAGGAATAAAAAATAACATTAATTTTAGAACTCTACATCCATTTCTTCAAAAATAGAACTCATGCTAATATCTCCTGCCTTTAATGTAATGATGCTTTAACTCCTGAACTTTTGTAAAAAGTATTTTATTTACTAGTTTTTAGAGAGGGGAAGGGAAAGAGGAAGAGAGGGAGAGAAACATCAACGTGTGGTTGCCTCTTGCACACCCCCTACTGGGGACCTGGCCTGCAACCCAGGCATGTGCCCTAGACTGGGGATCAAACCAACGACCCTTTGGTTCACAGACTAGCACACAATCCACTGAGCCACACCAGCCAGGGTTCATGAACTTGTTCAGTCTTTTGCAATCATCCAGTGCAAATGCTCCTGCATCTTTCAACTACATTTGACTTCAGTGTGATCCTCCAGATAGGCCACAGCGTGGGCCTCTGTCAATCATCCAACTCTTTTCAGGAGAAAAATTCATATTCTTATTTGAAATGTACTACTTTTAAAATATTGGTTAACTTCTTCAAAAGCACATACAAGCAAGTCAGGCCTGTGTTTTAAATTCTGCCACAACACTTGAGGACTGCAGGAGTTCTCAGTTGTCCTCTCTATAGTTGGGACACCTGGCTTTTGTGGGCTAGGTTCCAATTTCCTGTGCTTTACAGAATTTGACTCTGCTCTTGGCTTCTCTCTCTACTTTTAAATAATTACAAATTATTCTCAATAGCTGATAGGTTCCCTTTCTTTTCAACACTTAGCACTGAATATTCAAGACAACAATAGGAGTCAAATGCTATATAATTGAGTCATTTGAATTCAGGAAGCTAATCTACAATCCATTTAGGCTGCTTACCTTCCTGGGAACCTGTTGGTACAGGAACACTTAGACTCCCCTATCAAGCACCGTTTACTTCTAAGTAGACAAGTTGTCAGGTCTTTGTCTGAATGGCAGTGAGATAGTAAAGGCAGGAAAAAATGAGCAGATCTGAATCATGTTTTATTTTAATTAATTCCCGAATAATACTTGAGAGAGAAAAAAAACAATGATTCCACAGTGAGACAGAACGACAAGGAGAAGTGTTGTGCAAGCATTAATGCCATCATCCAGACTATGAGGAATACACCTGGCAGGCTGTGGATTCCCCCAGGAAAATCAGTACCTTTCTAGCTGCCTACTTTGTGAGAGAAAAAGCAACTGTATTCACTACCCAGGGGGGCTTGTGTACAGGGAATCCCACAGAAAATGTTCTTTTAAATCTTAAGCATTTTTGGTCCACAAAGGTCTGTTTTAACCTGAAGACTTTGGCTGCAGCCCTACGTGCAAACACAGAACTCCCCGCCGACACACCCACAGAGAGCTCCCTCAGCTTCAGGCCCCACCACGCAGTATTTGGATTCGAGGTTAGGGTAGAAGTAAGGAAAGGGTCTGCCTAAGTGAAGGGTTGTGGACAACCTGTTGGAGAAGTCCTCCTTGGAGGACACAGCCAATGCAAAGAAAATTTAAACAAAGTGACCTTTAGGAGGGCCTGGGACTTCTCAATATTTTCTTTTCTCTTCTTCCCTCTGCAACCCCCCCCCCCCCCAGGTTACTGAGTAGTGTATTAGTTGTCTAGAGATCCCATAACAAATACCACAGACTGGGTGGCTTAAAAAACAAAAACTAAGTTGACTATGATTCTGGACACCAGAGTCCAAATCTCAAGGTATCTGTGGCCGAGCTTCCTTCAGAGGCTCTGGGGGAGATTCTCCTTATTCTTCCCAGGATGATATCTGCCGGCTCCACGTGCTTCTCAGCTGTGACTGCCTCAGCCCAAGCTCTGCCATACCTTTACCTGCCTTTCCCCTCCATGTCTTCTAATCATAGTCAGCATTGAATTTAGAAGCCACCTGGATAATCTAAGGGATGATCTCATCTCAGGATCCCTAAATAAATAAATTACATCTGCAAAGACCCTTTTTTTCAAATAAGATCATATTCACAGTTTCCAAGATGTACACATGTCTTTTGAGGGGTGGGTCACCATTCAAACCACTACCAGTAGAAAGCACACGTTCTTCTAAAAGACAGAGAGAAAGAAGGTCTGTGGAGTAGACTTTACCTCCCAGCACTCACATGGTCCTTCTAGACGATGTGTGTGAGCTCAGTGGACTTACGCTGAATCTGAAGACTATAATTTTCCATCCCACTTTGAACGCAAGCTCTAAAATCTGTGAGACTGTGGGTCCTTCTTAGAATCTCAAACTAGTTAAATTTCTTTCAGATGCTCACTTTGGAGAAATGGATCAGGGAACAGTATACGTGGAGAAAATGTACTTGGCATTTACAGAGCATAAAATCTGACAGGTACCATCAATTAGACATCCACTATAATGCACCCCCGGATAGGGGTTTTGCAAATAAAAATCAATCTAAGAAAGCTGAAATACATGCAGGGTGTGTGGTTAAGTGATTAAATGAATCTGATACACCTGCTGCTTAGACACTCGACTCATCAACTTGGTCTCCAAACACATTCTATACAACTAATTTAATACCAACTACTGGGAATAAAGTGAAATCCTTTTTTTGTTCCAATGGAAATTACTTTCTCAACTAAGGCAACTAAGAAGATAGAGAAAGCTCGTGGGCTTTAATAAAATCTCTCTGGGATTCTGTTAGGATGTGTCTCTAGAAGGTACATTTGCCTTTTTGCTCACAGACTTGTCTCCTCAATTAGGTAGAAATTACATACTTAGTCTGGGCCAATCTTGTCAAGACTGGATGCTTTCTCCAAAAATTCACTTAAAGTCTTAAATCTATGTCTTTCAACTAATTTACTGTGCAAGGCAATCTTGTAGCACTCCCTCTTCGTTCCTACTTTTGAAATGTAGAGTTCTGTTGGATGTGGGTCCTCCAGCCTTTCTTCACTTTCCTCGTCTTATCGATTCACCTGCCATTTTCACTCTTTGCTTGCCCTAACCCTGTTTCTTCATGGATATCTGAACTCTGTTAATCAGTGCGGTTTATGGATATAACCACTATGAGCCCATTAAAGCAACCGTGCTTTAAAAACCATCCCACATTTAACACCAGCACTTCAACTGTAGGCACATTGAAGTGTGAAATGGACTTTTAATGCACACTTGTTTGCTAGGTTAGGGCATTTGCTTTGGCCTGGCCTCCCAGCAAGCATGCTCTCTTCTGTTCCAGACTCTGCTTCTTCAGTGGAACACTAGATTTCAACTCTGGCTGTACATTAAAATCGCCTGAGGAGTTGTGGTGGTTGGTTTTTCTTTCTTTTCATCAGGAAAGTCCCACTCTCTGAGATCTTACTTTAATTTGTCAGCAATGGAGCCCAGGCACTGTCTTGTGGGATGTGTGTGTGTGTGTGTTTTAACTCTCCCTGGGAAATTCTGACATGCAATCACTTTTGAAAACACTGTCATAGACTAGTGGTTTAAAGTGTGCTTTCTGAGTGAGCAGCATCAGCATCACCCTAACTTCTTAGAAATGCAAATTCTTTGGCTCCATCCCAGGCTTTCTGAACCAGAAACCCTGGGGGTGCAACAAGCTGTATTTTAACAAACTCTCTGAGTGATTTTGATGAGGGCCGAAGTTTGAGAAACAATGCCTTGAACATGTCTTGCCACTCACTCAAAGTTCTATGGAAGGCACACAAATAAATAAAGTATGATCCTTAACCAGGAGTAACAAAAGTATACTTGGAGGAAACACTTTGCACGTACAGACAGACCCCAACATGACATGTTCAGACCCCTGTAATTCTACTCAGAATATTACTAAGTACAAGCAAAGTGCATGGGAGTGGGTAGAAAAAATAAACCTATTGATCCTGAATGGAAGGATTTCTGTATAAAGAGAAAACTTATGCAGGTGACATAGGCATACATAACAGGAGGGAAGAGGACAGTTAGGCAATGAGTGTGGTTTATTGAAAGATAGAACACAAATAAATAAATGGGTGGTAGTCAAAGTATAGGGGATCTTAAACGTCACTCTAAATCATCAGGTATTTCTAAAACAATTCCAGAAAAATACTTAATGTATGATTGGCAGTTAGCTAGATAAAGAGAAGGAAGAGGACACACTGTCAGCCACTGAGAAGAACATGTGCAAGGACCCGAGACAAGTCATGTTATCTTTGTTTTTCAAAATTTTATAAAGTTGCTTCATTTAAAAAAATGTTGTTCACCTTTGACACTTTCATGGAGTTAAGCTCAGAAGAATGAGAGTTAAAGTATTAAATTTAAAAGCAAACAATATTAGTTGTACCATTTAAAATGTTGATTTTGAGGATGTCACAAATATTACACTACTGGATAACATACTATACAAGATTTTATGTTATTTTCTCTATGCCCTTGGTGGACTCATTTCTGGTGTATAGTTATTTTTATTTATTTATTTATTTTTCTTCTTTTATGTTTTTTTCACATTTTTTTTATTGTTGTTTAAGTACAGTTGTCTCCATTTCCCCCCCACTGATCCCTCCCACCCAAGCTATCTACACTTCCCAACCTCGATCCTACCCCCGTCTGGCTCTGTCCATGTGTCCTTTATATATGTTCCTCAAAACCCTTCCCCTTTTCCCCCCCATTACCTCATCCCACCTCCCCTCTGGTTACTGTCAGTTTGTTCTTATTCTCTATGTCTCTGGTTTTGTTTTGCTTGCTTGTTTGTTTTGTTGATTAGGTTCCACTTATAGGTGAAATCATATGGCATTTGTCTTTTACTGCCTGGCTTAATTCACTTAGCATAATGCTCTCCAGTTCCATCCATGCTGTCGTGAAGGGTAGGAGCTCCTTCTTTCTTTTTGCGGCATAGTATTCCATTGTGTAAATGTACCATAGGTATCTTCAGTAGAATCCCGAATCAGATATCCATGAAGCAGTCATTTGGGCGCAGGGTCTGAGTGCTCATTTGAAAGGGTTATGTGAAGTAGATTTTACAGAAGTCAAACCTTGAAATTTCAATTTAATTCTAAGACACTGCCTTCCTGATTATGCTTGATAGAATTCTCCCCACTATTAAAGCCTTCTTTATTCCTTCCACATCCATATTTCCAATTCCTTCTTTTAATGTAAATGAATAGGATGCTCTGAATAACTAAAATCATTGAGAGTAGGAAAATTTTATGATACAACATAACCTTGAAGGTAGCCACAATAATGCAGTATTGAAAAATACATTTAATGATGGGTATATGGTGTTCCTCATTTGTAAGTACAGCTTCCTTCTCAGAGGACTGCCATTTAGAATCACATCATAAAAATAGAGATCATAAAAACAAAACATAGTATGCCATTTCTGCCCTTTGAAGTAGATTTACTAGTTTTCAGATTTACCAGTTTTCCTGGTGTTTAAAAATACAAAGAGATGCCACTATTTAAAAACTTTGTAAATAACAGTGAATTTTATGAACCTATTAACAGTGGCTTTATAATACTAATGTCTTTACTAGTTGCGATTTTTTTGTTTCTTTTTTTTTTTTGCCTTTAAAACTTGTTAGAAGGATCCTAATTGCTTGGCCATAGAGGAGTCAGGAGAAAGGGTTGTAGAGAACTCAGCAGATTTATTTTCTATAAATAGCCAGAGTAGTCATCTATTTGGATAGATAGTGGCTTCCCTATTATCAAAAATAGTTCACTTGACATTATGTGTATGTTCTGCTCTGTTCACCAATTCTCTGTATCATTTAGTGCTTGGCATATCTGACACCAGAGCCCTAATGCAGATATTTTGGACCTGAAGTATCTAAATCATTTCTCCTTCCAAGCCCTAAAGATCATACAGTTTTTCTATACTGAGCAAGGACATAACTTTTAAATATTTGTAGCATAAGATCCAGGCTGTCACTATCAAACAATTAAAATTGGCATATAAGCTGAAATACATCTACAGATATTTTCTATTTCACAATGGCTGCAGAGAGAAAGCCACACTTGGAGTGGTAATCCATGAAAAGGGATACCAGAAATATCGGCTGAACCTCTGAGACAGGGGAAGGATGCTGGGATGAAGATGGTGCAACAGGAATTGATATCTAAATCTAAGATGGAGGCTCCAGGAAGAAGAAACAAAGTGTCAAGACCTGTGAATATTCTGAGATTTACAGGTTAACCTACTAGTTTCATAGATGCTCAAAGAAGATATGAGGCTCCTGGACCAGAGACCAAGGGCTTTATTACTGAGAACATACGAGGCAGCATGAGGCTCATGTTCTCATCAGTTGCTGGGGTTCTTTAAATCCCATGGGGAGGGTAGGTGGGTAGAAGTGGGCCCTGGGGGGTGCTACACATACATTAGATTTGTGCTATAGTTGAGGAACCCTGAGACTACAAAACTCCCAATCTATAAAGGGGGCTGCAAGCAGACCTATTCAAGTTTTGCTCTGATGGAGGCATTATTATTACTATATTGACCTCTGCCCTGGAGAAAGGGAGTACCTCCATCTTCCAAGGATGCTTTTATCCTTAGAAAGATAGTCCAAGGATGTGCAGAAATACCATGGCAAATTACCCCAGCATGAGGAACAAGGGGATAGCAGACAGGACCCCAGAGTACAACAGGAATAAGACTAAGAGACAAAAAATTAATCACAGTAAACAAAATTAGCAGCCCTTATTATAATTCCAAATTTTCAAGACAGATGACTAATGAATTGGGTTTCCAGTTAGAGAAACATTGTGTGAATTTAAGATTTAATGGGAATTTCCTCTACTCCTATTAATCTAATGCCCATCCCTTACAACCAGACTCAGGTCTCTGAGGATAAAACCAAAGTTAAGACATTACTCAGGATGCCACATTTTTATCTGCTGCATGGGAAATTTAATGGATTTCCTTCTCAAATATACTTCTATTATCCTTTTCATTATGGATTTCATTATAGATGTACAACCCATTAAGAATATAGCCAAAGGATATCATTATTATCTGATGCCTTACAATTCCAATTAAATTAGTCACTTTAAGAATGTTGAATCCATTGGGGAAATTCTCTGACACTAAATGGCTCTGGCATTTTCAGCAGCCTTAGTTAGTAAGCTTTTCACAGAGAACAGCTGGAGAGGTAAGGGTACAAAAATGTGCTGATTGCAAGTCAAGAAACCTGAAGAAAATCTAAATTAAATACTTTCAATTTCTGTTTAGCCCGAGGGACAGCCAATGGGAAATATGCCCCCTGAGACAGAGAAAGTGACAGAAATGGAAAGTGGAGGGATGGACACCTGCAGCCATCCCATAAGCTTCCCTTGAACTTTCTTCTTATTCACAGCAGCACTTGCTGATTTGAAAATATGTTCAGCTTGCTTTCCCCAGGATGCTATTGAATATGTTGTGAGGCAATGACCACAGCTAATTGATAGATGATGTCATGCCAAGCAACACAGTATCGCATGAAGTGAACTGGGCTTAGAGTTCAGTGTGTGAGCTGCAACTAACTGGCTGTGGGACCTTAGGTAAGACACTCCTCTGCTTTGAATTTCAGTTTCCTCCTCTGAGAATAAAATGAGAAGGCATTTACTAGGTCTATCATATTTCAAATATCTTCCTGGGAAATTACACAATTCCAAGTAGTATCTTTAAGGACCACTTGATGGAGGGTAGGCAATTGGGTTAAAGAAAAAGACAAAAAAAAAACAGGCCTCACCTTTCCTTGTAACCAGTTCAGATACTATCAGTTTTATGTTTTTTTTATATACCTATAAGATTCACTTTTAAGTAATACTTCTTTGTCAAAATGAATTTAATAAACACTGGAATAAAAATATTTATAATCCCTTTTACTACTAATATTCTATTATTTTTTTCAAAAATTCCTTCCAGTAAAAAACCAACAAGAACCACACACACACACACACACACACACACACACACACAGTGAGTCGGAGTTTAATTTCATATAATAAAGAAAAACTCCCTTGCGGAACCAATTAGACTCAACTGGAGATTCAGACATAGAATCCTGAGAGTCTCACCCAAAGCATGCTGGGAAATAACATATATAGGCTTTAATTAGAAATAAATAGATTTTAGTGCTGTGTCCTTCTTCATTTATCTCTTTGGGAAGGAAACTTAGGGGCAGATAATATTGAGATAGCACCATTTCTAGGGCAGATCCATTAGATTAAATAGTCCTTGGGTAGCTCCCTGCATTGTAGGCACAGGGAGCTGGCTAACTGAGATGGGTGAGAGCGTACAGGAGCAAAAAATGCCCCAAAACTCATACAAACAATCTTCCTTTGAGAAACTCACCACTGAAGCAAAGCAGGTGAAATGTCTCTCCTCATTAATATACTCCTGCCATTTTGAACTCCTGCTCTAGAGTCTCATTTCAGTTAAATGTTTTCTCCATTCAAATCATCACATGCATTTGCAAAAAGGGAGGATGGGAAACATCTGGTAGGATGGAGGGTTCTGGGACTATAGGGCTTGACCCTCCACTGCTCACATATGGCTCTGAATGGATGCAAAAGCAGTTTGTGTGTGTGTGTGTGTGTGTGTGTGTGGGTGTGTGTTTGTTTAAACTTTAATTCCTTCCTCAGCTTTTCCGAGAAGGCCTGGCTTGGGATTAAGAAGACATTTTGATGTGTTTCACAAATGCCACAAAAGCTATGAATAGGGTTCTGGAAAGAAGGATCTTCCATATGAAGGGCTCTGTCCTGGTGAACTTCAGTGTAGTGGGAAGACCAGTGTGTAAACAGTAAGGGTTTCCCAGAATCTGCTGGGTACGTACACAGAGTAGAGCCTTCTGTTCCTCATGCCATAGACTGGTGAGGACACAGTACTCAGACACAAAAGGTTATAACACTGGGTACAAAATGTTAAAGACAAAATCAACGTGACAACATTGCAAAGGGCTTTTACAGAGAGAAAAATTTGAGCCAGAACATGCTATGCATCCTATAATAGAGTGGGATATGCTGTCAGTTCTCATGCTGTAACCAGTGTGGGAACCACTGAGAAAGGGAAATCCCTAGAAATAGATTTTCATAAAAAATTCCTCAAGTCTGTGTCCTGTGACCTTAAATTGTCTTCAACTGTCTTGACCTGTAGCTTAAGCCAATTTATTTTTATTAGGTCCTGATTCAGAATACAATTGAGCTGGGAAAAGAATAGATGGATAATAAATAAATAAAGTATAGCATATAGGGAAAAATGACCAGGCTTGGGGTTTTTAACAGGGTTTTTCACCAAAAGCACTTTGAAATAATTCATTTGGAAGGAAAGAAGAATGTGTTCTGGCACATTCACAACCAGGTTAGTTGACTTGTTAAAGTGAGTGTCCTGGAATTCTCCTTCATGTCACTCATCCCTTCAAATGCGTGCTAAACCTCTTAATTGGGCAAGGTAGGGCCTGTCTCTCACTGTGACTACTTTACTCCAAGAGCTTGTCCAGCATACGTTAGTGCTGCGTTTGCATTTACGAAGACTAGAGTTCACCAAGAGAAAACAGAAGGTGGGAGGGAGCTGTGTGCTCCTGTATGCCTGTACTGAGAGAATCAGTAAAATAACAGCTACAATAGTTGACCCTAACCAGGAAAGTAAAAAAGAAAAAAAAAATACAATAAAGAATACATTAAAACAAACAAACAGACAAATAAATAAAATGGTCGCTTTGTTTTTCCATCCACTAAATCACTAAGATCTGAAATGATAAAAGTCAGTAGCATGTCCTCTACCCTCAGAGCTACTGCTACCGCCCCCCATGGGGCAGGGCACTTAATCTGAGTTGCTTTGTGGAACAATTGTGGCCAATAAATATTGACTGAAGAAGAGATAACTTTTGGAGCCCAGCATTCTTTGAGTCAAATCAACAGGCCTTTCCAGAATGCTGAAACTGTTTACCTGGCTCTACATTAAAATCACCCCACGCCGTTTAGGAAATACTGATTTTGGAGCTCTGTCCTCAGAGACTGTGACCAAGAAACAGTGATTCACTGACTTAAACCCATCAGCAATGAGAATTAATCACCAGCCTCAGTTCAGAAAACCTGATATTCCAAGTTATGAGCTGCAACAAGAAGAGAAGGGTCTTTTATAAGGAGATAAGATATTCAAAAAGACACATACACTCATGGAAAATTATGATTAAAAACTAGGCATGATTATGCGCTATATTACTGGGAAAAAATTCTATGTCTGATCCAAGTAGATACAGGGGCTTAGAAGAACTGCCTTTGGTTAGTAAAATATAAGCAAGATAATGAAAAGAAAGGCAAAGAGTATGGATCTTTCAAAAGGGAGAAATAAACCAGAACTCAGAATTTAACCAAGAGCAAAGGGTGTGCCTATTTTTCGGCAGCACAGAAGGCAATACTGGTTGTCCTGACTACAGTAACCCTCCCTCCTCAAATTAATAATATTATCTGATGAAAATCACAGGCAAATAAAGGAAATAGTAGTCAGGGAAGGAATGATGTATGGTCTGGTGAACTCCACTTAGAGAAGGGTTGATGAAGAAGCTTTGAAAGGCTTAAGCAGCAGATAAAATATAAATACACATGGGCTAAACAATGGGTCATAAATAAAAAGCTTATCAACATCTTACATGCTTGAGGGAGCCTTAGGAGTGGTGGCAGCCTGTCTTGTCTTCCACTATCAGAGTTAGTACCAGAGTGAATAGACAAAGTGTGGAACTGCATTGCCCCATTTGTTTTACCAGATGACATTGCTTTATGGGAGAGAGGCTAGGGGCTTTTGTTTCTGGGGACTGTGTCGGCTTGCTTCTTGGAGTGCATTCTTGCCTGTGGCTACCATGAAGGAGTTTGAAAGACTCGCTTTGAAGGTGACTAGGAGGTAAAGACTGTTAGAACAGCACCACCCATGCCCTGTGGTAGCCCCAGAGAGCAACAGTGGCTCTTTCCTTCTAGAGGTTTAGGAGGGCCCAGACGTACATGAGGTGATTTTTGAAAGTTGAATGTCATGAGACAGCACTGGAAGTGGAAGATGAATAAGGTGGACTATAAAAACATGGTTAGTTCACTATGATTATTTCCATGCATGATCAAAGCAAGTAGTCTGCTTGGAATCATGAGATCTGGGTTCTATTTCTAGTCTCAAACACATAAACACTGGTACCTACCCCAGCGACAGTTTCCATCTGTGTTGAGCGAATGTTTGATTAAGAAACACCCTGAAAGTGAAAGAGGGTTTTCCCCCGACTAGGTGGAGTTCCTGAAGGTGAGGTGTTCACTTTCTCACTGTGCTTCGCTGGTAATTTGTTCCTGCTGCTCTCCTGACAGCGATTTATTTTGCTGTGATTACCGTAGCTGCTGACATGCCTGCAGCTCAAGGGTACCTGCACTGTCTCATTCTCCTGTCTGCGCCAGTGCCTGCCAGGAACAATGTTGGTGCCTAGTAGCTGCTTAATGATGTAAAAAGGATGTGTTTGAAAATAGTATAATCCCACTAACTTCTTACTTGAATTTTGCTTTGTTTAGTTCAACTTAGCCTAGACCAGCATTTTCAACTGGTGTTCCACAGGAATTTTTAAAACATGCAATACCTGACTACTTAGGGGCACTGACCTCTTTCCCTTAGATTGTCAAATTAAAAAATGACAATAGCTGACTACTGTGAATGAATCAAAATTATATCTATTTTTGTCAGATCAGGAAAAATATATTTTTTGTTGTGTCACAGAATTTTAGTAATTAGTTTATATGTGCCATGAGATTGAAAAAACGTTTGAAAATTGCTGGTCTAGAATAAAGAACTTGGGCTTTGAAGTTAACCCACAGGGACTCACATCTCAAAGTTCTTTCAAAATCTTTAGTTGAGAAACTTGAGAAAGTCACTTAACATCTATCCTGAGATTTTCTTGTAAAATGAAAATGATATCATCTCTACTAGCTTCCTTTCTTGATGGCATAATGATAAAAAAAAGAGGTCTTGCTGATTAAGAAGTTTGGTAAACTAAGAACTCAGAGAACATTTTTATCTCATTTCATAAATATGATTATTTCTTATGTATCCAAATTTTGTCCTCATTGAAGAGTATAGCAGGATTCTTGATTACAAAAAATATTTTCTGTCTGTCTACAAGCAAAGCAAAGGCTGAAAACTACCCTAAATGAAAAGAATAGCTACACTTTGTAACCATCAATAAATAAATATTAAAGAGTAATTCATTGAACAATTCCATCTTTAAAAAAGTAAAAAAAGAAAGAACCTGCTCATTACTATAAAGCTAAGAAAACAGGTCTACCTTAGTTTCCATACCTGGTGAGTGATGAGGTAGGTTTTGTACTTTTGAGCCATGACAATTTAATTATGACCTATATAATCAGTGCCAAAAAAGACAAAACGTAATTTTATCCATTTCAATCTTGATTTTTTAATCTATTCTTTTTTTAAAAATCACTTGCTTCATTGAGCATTTACATGGCTAATTTTACTGAGTTATCTAACTCCTGAATTGTGGGCTTTTATTGGGACTTTATAAAGTTCCTAACTAAAGAACACTAAGCAGTTTAAAATAGACTTTAGCTATGGCCAGGGATCCTTATAAAACAACTAAATAGCATCGAATCCAAGTTAAAAAGTAAGAGTTTAAGATCATTTTAAAATTCAGAGCACTATTTTTTTAAGTAGTGTCCACTTTGGCAGCAACCACCAGGTCATTTCGTCCGATGTTACCATCGCTGAGGCTCCTGTGGCTCCTTCCAGGCTGGCCTCCCTATGCAGTGCCCCACACAACTTCCCCACTGAGAAATCCCGTTTAAAAAAAAGCCTCACACGGCTGGGAAGAGCGCTGCTGATCATGAATGAGGAAAGCAGTGCCAAGAACAAAGGGACCTATAGGAATAAAAAGGAAAGTATGATTTGAAGAGTGATTGAGAAATGAGGAGATAACAATAACTGGATAGCAACAGGGTATGGAAAAAAATGAAGACAGAATTTGGATTTATACTTATACTGGAAATAAGATCTAGTATTTACTGACCTCTGAGCCACCAGTTTTTATTACTAAATAGGGGTAATAGCAACTATTTTCTGGGGTCGTTGGGTGCACTAAATGAGCTGATTTGTGTGAAATGTAGTGGGTGCTCACAATGTGTTTAACCTCTTCTGTCTTTCTCCTCTTCGAGACAAAGAGAAAATTAGAATCAGAGAATAAAAGAAACCCTGGCAGGCAGATCCTGCCATCAAGGATCCTATAATGCTTGGTCCTTTTAGAGTATTATAGAACAGAAGGGTTCCTCTATTCCCTTCATTCCAAGACCAAATTGGCTTAGTACTTTGTCACAAGCTTCCCTGTTTTCAGTGCACACTGAGAAGGAAAGTTAAGGTGAAGAAGAGAGATATCTTGTCCACGGAGCCAAGGTACTCCCAAAGATATCTCTTCCCCTTATTCTCAATACGATTGACTGGTAGGAATAGCTTCAAGGCTGGGGCTACCATAGGAGTCCATGATGCAGTGGAGCAAGAGGTTGCTTGAATGTGAGTGGTGAGGGAGAGTAGAGATAAGAGGGTCCAGGTAACTGGCTATTATAAACTGATGACCATCAGGGCTTTAATGAGGCTGGGTTGCTGGATTAAGGCATGCTGGGCTGGGTGTGTCCTCTTCAATTCTCTCTCTTTACACTATAGAAGAAGCAGAGCCACTGCTGCCACACTAGGGTTGATGTAAGTTATTTCTGAGTCACAGGAAGTAGTTAACTAGAAGTCAGAAAGTCAGATCAGCTTGGTGTCTAATAAAACAGGCAAGGAAGATAAGCTGATAGAATGAGAAAAGTGTGATAGTGAGGTTACACCAGAGACTGCGCGACTGGGTGTGATCTTCTCTGATCAGCTTTAGACTCTACCCGGCTTTCCAAGGTCTACACTTCAGCAAATGATCCCTCTGTCCCCCTGAACTATTGCCATGCCTTTTTTCTAGTTCTCTCCCTGTCCACAGAGAATCGTGAATTAGGGAATCATTTCCAAAATCCTTTTCCTTTTCCAAAACCCACATGAGGTCACAAAGTATGAAAGACAGAAGGAGCATCAGAATCCAAGTCCCATTGTATACAATCCAACGTTCTGATAATTTCAAGATACTTGTCACATTTTCCTCTGCCATTTATTCTCACTCTTTCCATATCCCTTAAGACACAGTGAAGGACAGGATTGTCCAAAAACCTTTGTAATCTTAGGAAAACTGAATCACAGTGTCTTGCAGTGGTTTCATTCCAGGTATTAACTGATTTCAGTAGAATTCCATTTGAAATCTTGTTTTTCCTCAAGGAGAAACATTTGAG
>VMDR010012615.1:0-26282 GCA_007922815.1 Macrotus californicus | reverse complement strand
AAAGAAAGAAAGAAAGAAAGAAAGAAAGAAAGAAAGAAAGAAAGAAAGAAAGAAAGAAAGAAAGAAAGAAAGAAAGAAAAACAGAGAAAGGAAGGGAGGGAGGGAGGAAGGAGATGAGCAGATATTCTGTCACAGGAGGATGTGACTCACGGGGGTGACTCTACTCCCAACAAAGTAGAAAGAGGCACTTGTCCTTTCTACATGGAAAGCTCTTCTACCTGGAAAAGATTGAATAAATGTTTTTGTGGTTTTTTTTTACAAAAATCCATTGAATGGATGTGTCACATTTCATTTAATTAACGCTTTACTGCTGAATTTTAGAATTCTCTAAAATATTCTTTTAGACATATCTTTACAATAATTTTCTTAGGATAATTTCCTAGAGGCCAAATATCCATTTTTTGACTAACAGTCTCAAATTACCACCCACAATACCAGTTTACCGTCTCACCTGCAAAGTGTAAGTGTGGCCACTTCCCTACACTCTCATCAGTTTAAAAGTAAGTTTGTGAATGTTTTGAAGGACACCATCTGCTCACCAGGATGCTGTTGGAACTTGGTGTTCTTCCCGGGCAGCTGCAAAAGAATTTTATGCTTGCCCCAAATCTCTGAATTTTTCACCTCTGCCAAAGAGCATAGTAAATCCACCAACTGTTCATGCTTGTTAATGACTCTGAGAAGCATGCAGGGTGGGTGGGCAAAAGGGTCAGCTGGTAAAAATGGTACTGCAAAATACGGGACCAAAACACAAATTATTGTTTCCAGAATTCAACTTGAACGTCTTAGACAAGAGAGCTACAGCAAAATGTGGTTAGTTAATTTGCCACTCAGTTAAATCTGCTGTGGCTATGAGCCTATTATATATTCTTTTTTAAAAAATTTAATCTTTATTGTACTTTTTCCCATTACCATTTAGTTTCCTTATACCTCCTCTCCCCAGAGCCTATTATATATTTTCAAAATAAATATGTTGACTTCTATGGTCTCGAGCTAAAAATGTAAAGCTATTCTGAAAGTCAAGGATAAATTTCTCTATGGTTCCAATGACTGTAGGGCGAATATTGCCCTACTGACCTTTATTTTAATGAAACCCATTGGATGGCCTTCTGTTGGATAAAGTTAAAGATCCATTCTGGTTCCACATTCTTGGGTGAGTAATTCTTTGGAAGAACATTGCCTCAGTCTTAAGATGGGGTGAACTTGGCTGACAGAGGCTGCAAAATGAGAGGCTGCCTGAAAGAAATCTTGCTTCAGAAAGACTGAAGGGAAAAAATGATGAGCTAAGAGAATTTCACTCGCAAGGCATTTATGAAGCACCTACATTGCGTACCACATAGAAATCTCTAAGACATACGCCAGGGACCGCACGTTTTTGGGCAAGCTGCACGTTATTTAAATCATTATAACTACAGATTGTCTCTGGAATTGTCAAAACAGTCATCCGCATCTTCGATCTCACTAGGAATATCTGATAAATTATCGTTCAATACTTCCGGAAGTGTATCAGTTTCGTTGGTTTCCTTCCTTTTTCTGAGAGGGGGCATTTCTAAAAGCGCCAGGAACTTGAAGACGAAGACTATTCGAATGACCAAAATACAATGTAACTGCAATGCTTTATGGGTTCGTGCAATTATATAGTTTTTTGTAGATTGACCTGCACGGTTTCCACCAATGAGATCGCTTCATTCGATGTGGACAAGACAGTGTGTTGACATCTAAGGTCCATAACAGATGGCGCATGAAAAATGAGAAAACTCGTGAGCGGTCCTTAACAGATGGCACTCGAAACACGTGAAAACTCGTGAGTGGTACGCAATGTGTTAAGTATCAGGTGCTCCATATAACACATCTCATCTGGTGCATATAACCATCCTGCTAAGTAAGTATTTACAAAGTTTGTCAGATAAGGGAAGAGAGTATTAGAGAGGTCAAAAGAATCCCCTGAGCTTGCACCGTTAGTGCGAGGGGAAACTAGAATTTGAACTCTGAACATCATGATTGTGAAGCTTTATGAATTCCATCACACAACATGGCCTTCTAGATCCTAGACACAGTGATGGGCTCTGGGGGACACTCGGGGGACAATGTGTTTCCTGCACGGAATGAGCACTTAATCCTCCCCCAGCTGGAGCTGTCTGGGAACAGCTGTCTATAATTCAGCACAGATAGGAATGACGCCTGGACCCAGCTCCAGAGATGTGCTCATTCCTTCCTAAGCTCAGAGCTACAAAGGCCATAAGTAACTATGTGTTCATAAGTAATCAATACTGAAGGTAGCTTGTTTTACCTGTAATTCTCGATCAGAACTATTCCTGCAAAATTATATGAATGTTGTATAAATGTTTCTTTTTGTTTGGGATCTTTTAATTAGGCCCAGGACTAAGATAAAATGAGTAAGACACTCTCCTTGGGCACAAAATTTAATTTTGAGAAGTGAACCAGTCTGTAATACTCCCCTTTGTGGTCAAAGAAATAAGGATGGAGAAGCTTGGACTTTAGCAGTGTTGTATTCATTAATTTATAGGAATTAGTGGATGTTATTGTTGGTATTTAATTAGGACATTAGCCAAGACATACTGAGCACCTGCTATATGTCAAGCCCCACGCTGCCCCCAGGGTTTTTGTAAGGAACAGACTCCCTCTGCTGATGGGATCTTATCAAGAGGAAAGTCAGGAATCAGGCCCCACCCGCCACCCCCTGACCGCCGCCCCACCGCACCTGTGTAGTCCTGCCTCGGGGTTCAGGACTACTGTGGAGAACAATGGCCCTCACATTCTGATATGGGCCCAGGGGAGAGATTCCACCCTTCGCTGGCTTGCTAAAAGACACTGTGTCATTTTATCAGTGAAGGCTGAAGAGCCTAAGTCTTGACAAAGAGCATTTGGCAGCTGTGGGTGACTGTTAGCTGGGGCTATCAAGGACTTGTAGTGACATCCGACTTGTGCAAGAAGTAAAAACATACCATTTTGGATAAAACTCTTTTCTGGCCCATTGGAGCACGTTGATGTGCTGAGTGATAACTTAGCTGAGACATCCACTCATATGCCCTTTATGCTTGACGAGAATGTGAGAGCTGGGCAGCAAACACCATTAAGTCAGACGCACTGAGCCAGTTGGGAAAGGCAGTGTGGATCGGCCGGAGGCCCCTGCGTCCTGATGCACGGCCCAAGGGCATTTCCAGCCACAGTTCAGAATTCTCAAATGAGATCAGTAACAGTGTGCCAGCCAGGACACCTGGCAAATAAACACCCAACTGAGATGCCCTAGGGTTTTAGGGCAGGCTCAATCAAATAGAGATGCTGGTGGAAATGAATAAAAAATAATTTGGTAGCTGATGCCACAAAAATCGTGCAGACATTGTATACATTGGCTGGAACAAAACCTGAACCTACAGGTGGTCTGTAACTGGGGGGGGGGGGAAGGAAAAACAAAACAAAACCCCGTTTCAACACCCTGGAACTTTCCTCAGTTAGGGGAGAACATGTTGGAGAGCCAGAACACTCTAAGGAGAACGAATCTAATTTAATTCTGAAACAGTTCTTTCTTCTGGGGGAGGGCGGTGAGGAGTTGGAGGAGGGGGGTTTGCTTTACCACACCACTGATGATTTTATTTGGATTTTAGCTGTGCTCCCAAGCATCTGACCTTTGACAGAAATGACCAGAATGTATACTGAGGCAGCTCTCCTCTGCTATTTATAAATTACACCAAGGCCATTGGGGCCGCTCATTGGGACTGAGTTAGGCTAATGAGCAAATGGTTGAACAGTATTGATGTCAGATTCCAGAATATGCGCATGGCCTGTGGGGAAGCTGGTATGACCAGGCGCAAAACCCCAAAGCAGCTTAGATCATGGGACAGCATGACAGAGATGAAGCTGGTGGAGAAGCTCACTTTGCAGAGCAGGGCAAGACCAGACTGTGCTGAGAAGTGACATGCTCTCCAGGACCATTCAAACAATGGGATACACATTAAAATGACATCATTGCCACTGTCCGTTTTTCTCCTCCTCTTGCTTTAAAAATTTTTAGACATAATACATTCATTAATTTATTTTTTAGAGAGAGAGGAAAGGAGGGAGAGAGGGAAATACCAATGCGAGAGAGAAACATCGATTGGTTGCCTCTCGTACACGCCCACCCAGGCATCTGCCCTGGCCGGGGATCAAAACGGTGACCTTCCTCTTTACAGGGTGACACCCAACTAGTGGAGCCACACCTGTCAGGGCTCTGCTTTATCTTCACACCTCCCTATGCCAAGTTCAGTTGATCCGTCTCTTCTATTTCTTTCTATCATTATTGTTCTCATTCTTCATTTTTCAATTATTTCCCCAACCCTACCCCTTTCCTCAAATTAATCTGATTTTTAAAGTTGTTTTTTTTTAAAGCAGTTCTTTGTTATCTAATGACCTTGGCATAATTTCCAAAGTCAATACTTTTTAGGACCGCAGATTCATTTCTTCATCAAACATGGAGCTGATGCAGCTCCCACGGTGAGCCAGATGCTCCGATAGCTCAGTAGGCTGACAGCACTCTGTGGGAGCTGTGTTGACCAGCCTGGGCGGGGCTGGGCCCTCCAGGGTTTGCCTGGTTAGGGATGTTGTGGAGTGACTTCTGAACTGGTTCACCCAAGTGCCCCTTAGCTCAGCCGCATGTTTATATTGAATGGAGAAGTCTTTTTACCAGGTACCTAAAAAGAAAAAAAGGAGGTCTTTTTAATGAATTCCCTGGACCAGGGACAAAAAGGCAGAAGCTTTCACCCTCTTGGCCCCCGTGTACCAATCTAGAGCAGGGTGACGTCCTTGACCAGCTGGCCCTTGATGTCCACGTGGCTGACCACGGAGACTACTAATGGCTCCTCCTGGACCCTGACTCACTGCCACTGCACCACCCTTCCCCTCCCTCACCGTGGAGAGAAAAGGAGTCATTCGAGTACACGGTGCGGTTTCCGAATAACCTGTAGACAGTATGGCTGGAGTGTCACCTGCAGCTGGCCCAGACTAGGACCAGGCTACAGAATTTTTGGAATGCTGTTAGAAGCAAGCTTACTCTGTTGAAAAAGAAAATTCTCTAAAAGCCTCTCCCACTCCTACAGACTTTGCAGGGTGTTATAAGTTTAATTACATCTCCCAAAATACATGTTCAAGTTTTAACTCCCACTACCTCAGAATATGGCCTTATTTGGAAACAGGGTCATTGCAGATGTAATTGGTTAAGATGAGGCCATACAGAGTAGGTGGGCCCTTAATCTGACCTGGCTGGTGCCCTCGTGAGAAGAGAAGAGACACAGAGACACACGAGTGGAGAAGCTCATGTGACAACTAACGACAGTAAGACTGAAGTGTTATAGCTGACAGCCAAGGAGCTCCAAGGAACACCAGCTATCCCCAGAAGCTGGGGAGACGCAAGGCAGGATTCTTCCCTACACATTTCAGACTTGGCCTACTAGCCTCCAGAACTGAGAGACGATACATTTCTGTTACTTTGAACCCCACAGGTTGTGGCACCTTGTCGTGGCGGCCCCAGGAAACAATGTGCCGTGTCTGCCAAGAATGCAGTGTCCAGATGGCTGTGTCTTGGCTATTTCTCAGGGCGTGTTTTTAGGCTGCAACTTGAAGGACAAGTTAATGTGTCAGTCAGCGGGCAGGCTTATAGCTTGCTATAAAAGTGGTAGATTCCCCATGGTCAGCGTGTCTCGGCTGCGACCTAAAGTGCATTCAGCTAAACTACATTGTGTCACCCCTGTGGGACTTCAGGGTAAAAGGGAAGCAATGCAAAGCTGCACACTCGTGCTGGTTGCTGAGCCCTGCAGTGTCTTCTACCACCATCCCTGTAGCAGGCGAGCTCATTAGCTCGTAGATGAGCTGAAGGCAACCCAGATGCAACCAACTCCTGAAGGAGCTATCGCGTCTGGCCCCTCGAGGCTATTAGGAGAAAGAGGCTAAACAAGGACCTTGCCTTTAAGGCTTTTAGAGATAAGCTGTACCTACGACAAAGCGAAATAACCAAAAGCGTTACAAAGTAGTATTCAATTAATTATTATGACGTTATTTAATTCTCGAATACTGGTATATACAATAAAACTTTTAAGCTAAGGAAAAGAAGAGGGTGCTGTGGGCTGGGTGGAAAAGCTGGCAGGAGAGCTACTCGTGAAGTGTGGAAAGTGTGAGGGCTAGAAACATGTAATGTGCACAGGGCCCAAGACTCAGAGCACAGGGCAGCTACTGCCAGCCTCCCCTGTGACTCTGCGGCATCTTGTGGACACCCCTTTGACAGCATTTCTTGCCTAACACTGCAATCAGTAGTTTGCATGACTGCTTCCTTGACTGAGAGGTTTTTTTGAGGTACTTTTATAATTAATTCACTTTTAAAATATTTGGCATCTGTCACATAGTAGGCATGCAATGCATATTGAGTGAACAGAGGTAGGAGCGAGCAACTGGATGAATAAGGTAGAAAAGGCATACTTGGGAAGAGCAGCAGGAGGACACAGGAAGGTAGCCTGGTGTCACACCGAGCAAGACCTTGAATGTCAGGTAGGGGGACTGAGCAAACAGAGACTGGGCTGCAATTGTCAACAACGGAGATGACAGTAGAGTTATTTTATGAAGATTTGGCTAGTGGTGATATGCCCAGCTGAGGAATGAGCCCAGAGAGGGAAAACCAGTTAGGGGGATATTACAGTAGCACCCACATAAGGGTGCTCTAAGATGTCCCTCCAACGTTTCGTTTTTTCAAAAAGGTCCATGGCATGTGACGCGAAGGGTTAGAATGATGCACCTGTGAGTCAGCAGGGACAGGGAAGCCACGAGCATGGTCTTGTCATTTTATTACAAGGTGACTCTGAGGGTGATAGTGTTAAATGGCTGGCTGGCTTCCCAGCCTCCTGTGAGACCTTATAATTCCTTGGGATTCACGCCACCTCTGCAGGGAGTGCAGTGGTGACCTGTACATGCAGCCATTTGTCATAAGAGAGAAAAGTGGGTCCTAAGTAGCAGAAACAAACTTTATCAGTCATGAGAGAGCTGGCCTCTCTTCTGGTTATACAAGGACGGACGTGTCACGTCCACTGCTGAGTGCCTTCTGTGCCAGGGGCTCACAACCTTGATCAGGTTGGAGAGATGACTTGGGCCTCCCTCCAGGCCATCAGGTGCACTGGGCCTGCCTTTGGGACAGAAGGTTGACATATTTAGAATGTTTTTGTGTGCTGAATTGATTCTATTGGATAAGTTATGTGCTCCTGATGACCACTGCTTGAATTCAATGGAGAAGTAGTTCTGCTTCGATCCAGGTCACTGCACTCTGTCTGCTCGGATGGCCAGCAGGTGGACACCTGCCCAGTTTCCCTCAGCATCGGGGCCTTTGGCCCTGGAAAAGGAATAAAAACCTCTTCACTGTCATTCAAGCTGTTTTGATGGGAAACACCAGCCTACATCAGACTGTTGGATTGTCTTTGGTCATATATTCAGGGACTGAAGGGGCTGTGCACCAGAACTTTCGTGCAAGAGAAAGCAGCAAGGGGATAGGTGCAAGCTCACTTACCACGACTTTATCTGGTGCCTCAGCTCTCTTTGCTGTTGCCTTTCAAAACCAGGGGCTTATGTGGAGTATTTGACTCCTGGAGATGATGATTCCCCAGCCCCCAACATTTTATCAAGAAAAATTTCAAACACACAGTTAAAAATACTCTATAGTGTAAACGCATGTACCTACACCTAAATTCTACCATTAACATCTGCTGTTCTTGCTCGAAAATGTATTTGTCCATCCAGAGTCAATCATTTGTATCATTTGCCTGTCTCTGGCTAAACAATGAAAACATTTTCAGTAGTGATTCTGAAATAAAATAAATAATAATGGCTAGGAAAAAAGTAAACAATTTACTCAAGTTTGTAGGTATAACAACATTAGTAAAAAAAATCAACAAAGTAGATATTGCATACAAAATATTATATATAAAGATATCACACCTTGCATTTCATGCTCTGTATAATTGACTCTTATATGACATTTATTACTTAATAAAAGATGAATAATAAAAATGTGTTCATTTGAAGCATATACATGAGGTCTGTCTAGAAAAAGTCCAGCTGTTGTTAATATAATGAGAATGGTTTATGTGACATCAATGTAACCTGGCAGCCAAGGAGAGTGGACTGGAATGTGCATGTGTGAACAATGACAACTTCACTGTATTAGTCAGTGGGGGTGGTAGACGCCATTGAGTGAGCATGTGTATTATGTGGCCCTCACATTCAAAATGACTGAACAAGTAGAGCAATGAATCTGCATCAGATTTTGCTATAAGCTGGCACATTGCTCCCTGGAAACTATTCGGATGATTCAGAAGCTTCTCAGGGACAATGAAATCAGTGCGACACAAATAAAAGTGTGGCACAAATGCCTCAAAGATGGTTGAGAATTTCTTGAAAGTGATCCTCATTCTGGAAGGCCTGGAATAAGCAGAACACCTGAGAATGTTGAACGTGTACGGGCTGCAATCAACAAAGATCAGCGACTGACAGTGCAAGAGCTAGGAGCTGACCTGGGGATTCTAAATACTACTGTGTCCAAGACTTTGACGCAGGACCTTGGCATGAAACGTGTCATGGTAAAATTCATTCCATGACTTCTGCTACCAGAGCAGAAGGAACATTGTGCAGCAGTTGCTAATGACTTGATTCAAGTCAATGAACCAGATTTCCTCAAGAAGGTCATAACTGGAGATGAATCGTGGGTCTAAGGCTCTGACTAGAAATGAAGGCCCAGTTGTCCCAATGGAAGTTGCCTAGTTCTCCACTCCCAAAGAAGGCGTGCCAACATCGCAGCAAGATCAAGATCATGTTAACTGTGAGTTTTGCTTGGGAAGGTGTTGTCCAGCACGAGTACGCCCCTCCAAGTCAGACAATTAATAAGGACTACTACCTCAGTGGTACTGAGGTTGATGGTGGTTGAGAGATGCAATACAATGAAAACGGCTGCAGCTGTGGACAACTGGTGATTGGCTGCCTCATCACAACAATGCACCTGCTCGTGTATCACTTCTCGCGCAAAGTTCTTTTCCTTTTATTGTTGTTCAATTACATTTGTCCCCTTTTTCCTCCATTGCTCTCCCCTCCCCTACCCATCCCCCACCTCCCACTCTCAATCCTCCCTCCCCACGGGCTTTGTCCGTGGTCCTTCTTACGCGTTCCTTGGCAACCCACCCCTCCTTCCCCATGTTAGCCTCCTCCCACCTCCCTCCTCCCCTCTGGTCACTGTCAGTTTGTTCTTTATTTCCATGAGTTCTTTGGTGAAACATCAAATCACCAAGGTGACTCAATCCCAGATTTGGCGCCCTGCAACTTCTGGCTTTTCCCAAAACTGAAATCACTTTTGAAACAGAAGAGACTTCAGACTATCGATGACATTTAGGAAAATACAATGGGGCAACTGATGGAGATTCCAACAAAGGATTTTGCAGAGTGTTTTGAACAGTGGAAGGGATGCTGGGAGAACTGTGTGAGGTCCCAAGGTGCCTACTTTGAAGGGGACTGAGGCATCATTGTCCTGTGTACAATGTTTCTTGTATCTTCTTCAGTAAATGTCTTTTTTATAGTATATGGATGGAGACTTTCTGGACAGATATATATATAATTAAAACTCAGTTGTAATACCAGCAATTGTTTAAAACCTATTCCAAAACTTTTTTCAGAGAGGAGTATTTTATCACTGACATTATTTCGAATTATTAGAAAATGGTGCTAATTTTTTTAAAAGCCTCTAGTGGGTTTTACAATTGCTTTCAAATTCTGTACATATAGTGCAGCCTCTTAGGACTTGCTGCCACTTCCTATTCTTGGTGGTGCCAAAGGAAAACAGAGCTAGACACTAGTGAAAGGCAGTACAGATGGATCTTACTCCTATTGCTGTATGGGAAAGAGATTTCATAACAGAACTGAGCTCAATTTCCAAGACAGTAAAAATAGCTGTTGATTTATGGCCAATGAGCAGAGTGAGGGGCCAGTGAATGGAAAATTAGTAAGAGGAGCCATCAAGGGTAGGGGGATTCTTGCTGAAGACAGGCCAAGGACTTACACACCAAGTTGGGGGATGAAGAACTAGATCAAATTTCAAGGTGGAGATTCTCACTAAACCTAAGGGTGAAGTCTAGTCAAAAAGGAGGTTCGGAGGAGCCTAATGTTTGATTCTTAAGGAGAGTCTGTCAGGAGCATAGGTTCATGTTCTGCTGACCTTGACAAATGTCATGAGCACATGTTTGTGACAGAGTCTTTCTTGTAAATCAGCTGGGCTACTGCTAGACTAGCTGCCTGCTGAACAGCCCGGCACCAAGGAATAGACAAGAGTCACACACGGTAACTATGCTATTCACTCAGCTTTTATTGAATGCAGGTTCACTCAAAGGAGAACATCAATATGCATTAGTGCCCCACTCTCACTCAATCTATGAGGAATCAAACACACACTGAGTAATCAATGGGGATAACAAACCCGAGTCCCAGAGTCTCAGTCTGCAGGTCCGGGAGACAGCACGGTGGGCAAGGGAATTGTCAGCATTTTGCAAGGAAGGATCTCTGGAGCCAGGTGGGCAGCAGGGCAGACGAAGTCCTCAGTCCAGCAGGGCAGAGCCTCTGGCGGCTGATGCCAAGGGAGATCAGCGTGGCATGGAGCAGCACTCTGGTGTGTGGGGTTCAGCTGTCTCAGCAGTGGTCTGAAGCCTGCCTCAGTTATACCTTGAAAATGGTGTACCCACCCTTCTGGGTCTTTTAGATCAATGTCTTGGCACCCCTGATGCCAAGTGTGGGATTTGCCAAGAGACTATCTATGGGGGGTCCCACTCTGCAGACACGGCTACTCTGACCACGTTCCTCCTTGCCAGATGTGCCTATTCTGACTTAGGTAGTTTCCCTCTTGAACCAAAGTGTCCTGGCTGACCAGCAGCCATCTTGGTTGACATGAGCGACTCCACTTTGTTTTACATACTTTGTGCCGTCCTCACCGGACCAACGCCATTTTACGGGTCCTGCTCTCTACACCACTGCCTGGGGCATACAGTTAGCTAACGTTGGCTAAATCAGTAGTTCTAGAAATAAGGAAAGTAATACAGACAACGTGGGCAGGTAAAGGGGGTTCATTTTTAAATATCCCAATTGTATCATTATAAAGCCTAAAGCATTATTCATCATTTCATCAGTGCTACTAGTAAATAATAAAAGCCAGGCGGCAAATTTGGACAACGTGATATAATTTTTGGTCATTCTCTCTTTGCTCACTAATCTGTCACCACTTTCAACAGGCAGTTTCTCATTTGTTTTCTTAGGACCTGACCTCGAATGATAACGAAGTTTGTGTCCGGATTAGGAGAGCATTATTTCCCTTTCAAAGGGCGATCAATTAGTTTTTCATTGATGCCTAGAGCCCACAGGGAAGCACGTTTGTGTCGCAAGGACAAGATGTGCCATGTGTGAGTGATTCCTAGCCTTTCTCCTCCCCTGTCTCTTAGGGAAAATTCTGACGACGCCCCTCACCACTTCCCTCTGCTCCCCAGCTTGAACCTAATTCAGGTTGGCGTGGGAAAGAACGGGAGAGATGGGAACAGGCGATTTTTACCAGAAAAGGCCTGGGTTTACTGAGAATTGCAAGAGGATAGGGGTGGAAAAATTAAAAAACCGACAAAACCTCTAGGATAGGGATTTCCAGAGAGGATGGCTAGAAAGTGGATAGCTAAATAGGAGAGTGCAGCTTCTGGAGCAAGAGCAATGGGAAACAGAGCTGAGGGTTGCCGATCTCTTAATATTCTGTATAAAAGGCTGGCACAAATTTAAATGACTTATAAATATTTGGGGGTTGTTGGACTATATCCATGCGAGACAGCCTTGCCCTGAGGCTCAGCCTGGGGAGGCCTGACTCCTATTAGAGTTACATTAAGGAACCTTTAGTTTGGGGCACACACTGCCTGCTAGGTCCCTTTAACATTCGCTGTACAGCAAGGAGGCAGCTTCAGTTTCTGAACTGGACCTGGTGGAGGTAAATTGATTCCTTTCCTCTGAAAGCTAGGTTGAATGCGGTGACCAATTCTTCTCAAGAGGGAATGTAAAGGGGTGAAAACTGGCTCAGAGACACCTCTGGAGGTTCGAGCGTGGAACACCTAACAATGGACAAAGAAAACAGTGATGTTCCGTCCAGATCTGCGGATGTGCATGTGAGTACAGTGTGGGAAACTTTCTCTGTTACTTGAGTACCACTTATTGTTGACCCTGTTAGTAAAACGAGCCAATGTTACTTCATAAAAATGAAGGAAATGATAATGAAATACTTTATCCTCTACGGTACTTAATGGAATTTACAAATGTGGGTTTGTTTTGAACTGCTGTACTTGGCAATTGATTTGCAGCTGTTTTTCTAAAACTCCAGGGAAATTGTACTGATCTCTACACAAATTCCATTTTAAAATTTAATCAGTGCTAACTGAGACTGCCTATAATGTGTTCCTGCACTTAAAAACCCAACCTTGGCCTTGCCAGTTCTACGTGTGCTAACATTTGTGTGTGTGGGGAGGGGAGGCTATTTTTACTTCTTTGGGGCAATATTTGAAAATAGCTTGACACCATAATCAACTCATTCTACAACGAAATGTTTTTCTCTTTAGAAATGCCCTCCTCTCTCCTGCCAGACATCACATTAAATGAGGTCTGGTCTAGTTCAATTTCACCAGGAGGGATATAAGCTACATTTCACTCCAGGGGTTGACAAGGGTGTTGGGCAAAAAAGAATGAGGGAACCATGAATAATTCAGAATGTCCTTGGCCACATATTATCCCATTAATTGGTAGGATTAAAGACTAAAAGACATGTACTTTGAAGGGAAGAGTAAGGGAGAGCAACAGAGAGAGAGAAAACTCTTAAAAGAGCTCCAAAGAGAAATTATTCGTTGGAATTGGTGTTCTAGGTTGTTGCCTGTAAGAGAATGTGTGGTTAAAAGTCATTTCATCACTGGAGTTTAGTTACCCTGACATGTATAAATCTCTCCTTCAAAGAAGCTAAATTCTCCCCTACATTATTAAAGAATTCACAGGATCAAATGGCAGAGGACAGAGGAGAAAAAAAAAGGGAAGGGAAACAGTTAAATAATGTATTCTTCCTCTTGCATATAACACTTTGCACATGAAATCAGTAAAACCAATAACTTTCTCCGAGCCCTCTGTTTTATTCTGTACTTTGTAATCATTCTTTTATTTGTGATTGAGACCCTGATCGGTGCAGCACACCTGTGAGGCAACGGCAAAACGGGCTCTTGGGTCCCCACCCCACAGCCCACAGAGACCGCAGCACCCCCTTCACACTCTCCTCCCGCTTAGTCCTGCAGCCGTGACCGGGAAATCCACTCGTTCCTCTGAGAAACTCATGTTCTTATTTTCAATCCTGTTTCAGCCCAGAAGAAATTGGTTGTGGGAGAAGAGCTATGTCATGCAAACATTTTACACACACACACACAGCCCCACAGCTGTGTACACAGGAACTGGCCCAACAGCAAATCCTGACCTCCTGACCTCAGGTCCTCTAGTCTCTGCTCTGTGAAATTCAGGCCTGGCCTATCTTCCACAGCATCTCTTCAGCCGAACTGGGGTGTTGAGAGAGGGTCTGGGAACCATGTCATCAGAGTTCATACAATGTCTGGGGTTGTTTTTTTTTCTGATCTTCATTGTGTGATTCAATGCAAGTCAATTTATTGCACTGACGGAAATAATTTGTCTGACATATTTAGGCCTTTTAGCACCAAGATGATCTTCACTGAGTGATTCCGTTTAACCTCTAGACTGCTAATTGCTAATACATCTTTCTTTTCCTTGCAGATATCCAACATCTCAGTTGAGGTGGTCAGTGCCCCAGGGAAGCTGCCAGGGAGACCAGGGAGGCCAGGGAGGCCAGTGAGACCCGGTAGGCGACCACCGAGAAAACCCATCAACAAAGCCAAAGCCAAGAAGCCGCCCACGAAGAAAGCTCGCTTTTGGAATGTTCAAAATAAAATCATCCTCTTCACAGTATTTTTATCCATCCTAGCAGTCATAGCCTGGACTCTTCTGTGGCTCTACATCAGTGAGTAAAAACCAACACTGCATGGGTAAGGGCTTACCCTGTGAGCTCAGCAGGAGAAACGCAGACCCAGTCTGCCCCTAGGCGTCTCGGGTAGGCTTTTCTTATTCCTCAGACTAATAGCCATTTCTGGAACTCTTGAGGTTTTTAAGGAGAAAGAAACTAGAATTATCTTTCTCATTTCTTCTTTTCCCACTACTGCTTTCCTCCCACAGGTGAACAAGAGGAGCCAGGATGGGTGATAGGGTGAGAATTGCTGAGGAGCATGCTCAGGAACAAACACTGACTGGTGCAGCAATATAATCCATTTTTAGCTTTAAAAATGAATGGAACGCTAAGCTGTTTCATTTCCTCATTCCACCCACTGCCTGTCTCTAGGCAACCTTATATTCCGGCTCTCTGAGCTTCATTATACTCTTGTACCTTTCTCTCCTCTACTATTTTTTTGTGTTGATCGGATTGATTGGACATGAGTCATAACCCACCCATGCAGCTCAGCGGCTGTGGTCTTTGTTGACTTATGCTGGACTTCCCACCTCATACACTTTAATATGTTTCATACAAGATATGTGTCTATCAAGGACATTAAGCTTTGGTTGGAAAGTAAGACTTATAGGCAATGAGTGAATGCATGTTGTCTTGAACAGTTCAGGTCACCTATAATTTGTATGGCACAATGCAAGACATCAGGCATGCCCATCGAAAAGCATCTTTAGGCATCTCCTGCCTGCAGAAAGCTCACAGATTCTCCACTTTCAAAAAGCTCACAGTTCAGTGCTGGAAGGGGGTGTGAGTTTGTTTTTGTTTGTTTGTTTTGTGTTTTGTTTAAGCAATCACTTTGTAATCACAGAAAAGCAGCAGCCAACCTGCGCAGGGATAGAGTCCAGAGAAGGCTTCAGGAACTGGCTTCTGCAAATTCATCTGCCATGTCTTGGGGTACCCACTGTAAGCTGGGCCCTGTGATGGGCTTGGGGACAGAGTGGTAGACAGGAAGAATCTGTCCTTATAGACTAGTGGGGAAAGTCAAGTCAATGGGCAATTATACCAAACGAAAAAGACACTCAACCCCAACCCAGAACAAACCAACTTACTTCCCATCAGTTCTCTTCTGGTCTCAACGGGTACACTTGCATTGTTTGCCCTAGCATTGTTGTGTGCAGTGTTGGAAGATCATTGTGTAGAAGCAGTTTGCTGGCTGTGCTTACGTCAGAAAAGAGCAGTTCAGGAAGACAGAGTAGGATGAGCAAAGGGAAACCGGTATGGACAAGTGAGAACTGTTCAACAAACAGCTGAGGTTAGTGTGGACACATGAAGGTTGGGCTTGGGGGCGGTCGTGAGCGATGAGGTGGACAGCTCATCAGGGAGGCCAAGCAGCGTCTTGTGTGTTGGGCTAAGCTAAAGAGTCAGGTAAAATGTAATCAGCTTAAGGCCAGACTGATCTCCCTCACATTGTTGTTACTCTTCCTCTTGACTACTTAACAATACCAGAAGGATGTATGGGCTTTTGGATAGAAGTCATAGCTCTCATTCAAATTTTTAAAGACTTTGCAAGGGGGGAAAAGTCAAAGCAGCACTTCCCTGGTAAAATCAGCAACAAAGCAATCTTCGTTTTATATGAGAGGCCTAGTGAGGCAAGGTGATCAATCCAAAGTCACTTACCTTGAAAGAATAAATCCAGGACAGAAGCTCAGGCCTCTTGCCCCTCACCCTGTGCCCCTCGCCCTGTGCCCCTCACCCTGTGCCCCTCACCCTTCCCTGCACTGCTTGCAACTAATGGGACCCTGAGTGGGTCATGCAAAGGAGGCTGCTTCTTATCACTCACACAGTTTGTTCCTCCTTTTTTAAAAATTAAATTTATTGGGGTAACATTAATTAATGATATTATATAAGTTTCAGATGTAAAATCGTATGATATATCATCTCCATATTCCACTGTGTGCACCACCCAAGTCTAGTCTCCTTCTATCACCAAATATTTGTCCCCTTCACCCTTCGTGCCCTTCCCCCCGCCCCCTCCGCTGGTGTCCACCAACTGTTTGTTGTCTGTGTTTACGAGTTTGTTTGTCCGTTCGTTGCTTTTTGTTTTATATCTCACATGTGAGTGGAATCATATGGTCCTTGTCCTTTTTCCTTCTAGTTATTTTACTTAGCATAATTTTAATTTAGCATCACTTATTTAGCATTTCCGTGTGCTCTTCCTCCATCCCCCTTATTCTCTCCCTTCCTTCTCCCAAACATTTATTGAGCTTCAAAGCTAAGCCAGGCACCGGCTGCTCTGTGTTAGGGGTTGAAAGACAAAAAGAAGATTCTGTTCCCCCAGAAGGCCAGACACCCAGACAGAAGTTATGATACAGCGGGGCAGGTGCTACCGGAAGGAAATTACCCCTGCTATGGGGGCTGGGGGATGGTGCCACATTTTGCAGAAAGCCCTTGGTAACAAAAAGAAAAGGCAGAAAAGAGAGCCCTCATTTCCCCAAGCTATTCTCAACAGCAGCAGTGTCTGAAGGTGACTCAGGTACAGTAGTGTCTTTGCCTGTTTGGGGGCCGGCCTGATGCCCAAGGCCGTGGCCATGGTCTTCACTAGGCAAAGCGTTTGCGCAAAAGTGACGTGACACTGGGCTGAGGACGACACTTTGTGGCTGGTCAGAAGGATGAATTCTCCTTGCACTGCATAGAACTGGGACTGGCCCAGCACCCAGCGCATGAGCCACACAAGTCAGAGAGAGGATGAGTGGCCCAGGGCTCTGTGGAAGTCCACCAGGGACCTTCCTTCTTCTCTTACTGCACTCACTCCTCCTGATAGCACACGTTTCTTACCTCCTTACCGTCCACAGACTTGGGCTCCGTAAAAATCATATACATTCTTTTTGGCCCTTTAGTGACTCTATGCATGTATAAAGTCTAAGAGATATATCTTTTCCCTTTTCATCTTTTCTAATCTTGTTCTTAAGTATTTTTCAGAAGCTGAAAGAGCGAATAGAGTGTTCTAAGGGATATGGTGATTTATTGGTGATGGAACAGATGTTACGAACTACATTTAGAACTCTGCATGCTGTGAACCAGGAAAATAATAGTTGCCTAGAATAAGATCATTTTAGGAGTCTGAGACTGACATAGATCAGACAATGCCTCATTTCCTCACACATGGGAAAGCCACCCACCTGCCTTCTCTCCTGTATTACAGGCAAGACAGAAAGTAAAGATGCTTTTTACTTTGCTGGAATGTTTCGTATCACCAACATCGAGTTTCTTCCCGAATACCGGGAGAAAGAGTCCAGGGAATTCCTGTCTGTGGCACGAACCGTACAACAAGTGGTGAGGTGCTGGCGGGTGGGGGGGACTGGGCAGGGTGGGGCCGTGGGGAGGGGGGGTGGGAGGGTCACAGTTTCAGAGTGTGCAGGGTGGGCCAAGGAGGCAGTTGGGGAATCGTGGGATTTAGCCCCCGTTGGCTATACGATAGAATTGCTTATTTCTTTCTTTCTGCTGGAAGTAAAAAGAAATGGCTCTCTGAGCTTCAGTTTCGGTTTTTCTCATCTATAACATAAAGAAATTGAATCGGGTCATCTTTAAAATGCCTTTTGGTACTGACTTTACATGTGTGCTGATTGTTCTGTGATCAGTACGCATTCATGTCAACCTCGATGCACTGGCATCTCTTCACTTAAACAAAAACTTTCTCATTGAAGAACTAGTACATATATATTATAAACGTTTAGGAAAGTCACCCTGGCTGGTGTGGCTCAATTGGAGCATCGTCCGTAACTGAAATGTTGTGGGTTCGGTGCCTGGTCAGGGCACATACCTGGGCTGTGGGTTTGATCCCCGGTCCAGGCGTGCACAGGAGGCCACTAGCCAGTGCGTCTTTCTCACGCCCATGTTTCTCTCTCCTCCTTCCTCTCCCTAAAAGCAGTGAAAAAATGTCCTAAGATGAGGGTAAAAAAAATCTAAAAATGTAAAAGAGGTATAAAATAAGTCAGTAAAAGTGTAAAAGTGTAAATTTAACAAGTATAAATAAAAATGTGTGAAGTATGAAACCCATAAAAGTATCAAAAGAACATTAAAATCTTTACATCACCAAAGGTAGAGCCCCGTTTTTTTTCTGGACCACAAAGACCTAAGTGGTAGCTCAATATTGAAGTTTTAGTAGATATTCAGTCCTATAATCTGACCTTTAACTCTTACTATTAGGTTGCATATTTCTATGCAAATAAATATTCTTTTAAAAATAAATTTTAAAAGCTACAAACTTAGAAAATCCCTTTTTATTGGGTACTTAAGTTGTTTCCAATTTTTGCTACTATCGATAATGCTACAGTAAAACTGGCACATAAATCATGTGTGTCTCTGATTACTTCCTTAGCTGATTTTCTAAAATTATTACTGGTCAAATAGAAAAATATTGATTCATCGGTCTCGGTACATATTATCAAGCTAGAAAGTTTCTGCCCAATTGCGTCTGCGTGTCAAGAGTAGGGCAGCCTGCACAGTGGTGACGTCACTGCAGTGGGAGGCGCACAGCGGGGGGGGAGGGGGAGGGGGAGGGAGGGCTGAGAGAGAGCGGGGAAGACAGGCTTGGGCGCAGCGCCTCTCGTTTCTCGAGGGCTCTCTACATATTGGGTGTGATGCTAAAGCCTTCACCTTTAGTGTACATCAATTATTCCTCAAATTATCCCAACAAGGTAGGCATTTTTAAAAAATATACTTTATATATATGACCCATGGACATGAACTAAAGAGGGGGAATGTGGGTGGGAGGGGGTGTGCAGGGCGGAGGGAAGTAAAGGGGGGGGAAATGGGACAACTGTAATAGCATAATTAATAAAATATATTAAATATATATATGTACTTTGTTGATTATGCTATTACAGTTGTCCATTTTTTCTCCCTTTTACTGCCCTTTGCCCTGCACCCGCGCTTCCACCATCATTCTTCCACCTTAGTTCGTCACCACTTTATAGATTAAAAAAAGAAAAGAAAAGAAAAAGGGGTGGGGGAGCAACACACAGCGGAGACCCAGCAGGTTTAGGTCACGTGTTCTATGATGCACAGTGAATTAAAACTCCGCAGCACATATTTTTTGCCACTATGCTATATTATATCTGAGGTGATGTTCTTCCCCTCCCGGACAATTTAGGTGGGTGATTTTTGCTACTGTGTAGAAAGGGGAAGGGAAGATTTGACAGATGAGTCAGTTTACTTTAGAAGTGGTAAGCAAAGGCAAAGAAGGAAAATTGATTGAAATAGCTCTCTTTTGAGATCCAATTAGGGAGTTTAAAAGGGCTGGGTGTTTCCCTAGCAACAGGAGAGGGGGGAAAGGGTTGGTAGTCCTGGTTGTGGGCACCATTCGCCCCCTAGTGGCTAATATAAGAATGTGTCCTTAAGAATATAATTTTTCAACACCGCTTGTTGATAGGAAGGAGATTGGATCAGAGACTTTGAAAATGTGCTTAAAGCAGTTTGATTTATTAACTGTGGAGAAAATGAACTTTTGAGTAAGCAGAATACAGAAGTTAAACTTGATTAGGGTGTATAAAGACAGAAATAGATGAATAAAGTTAACAAATTCTTCAGATAAAGCAGAATGAAAGTTAAGTAACCCAAGACTGGTACAGGAAGTAAAAATTTATTTGAATTCAAGGGGTAATGTCTGGGTTTGGAGTTAGAGATCTTTAGTTTGAGCCTTGTTTTTCTCCCTGGTAGCTAATCAGAGCTTGGACCTGGGTCATGCTAGGTGCTGTGAGGAGAGCCAAGTTTGGGAGATTTCAGACGCCTCCGTTTTTCTATTTTAGGTAAACCTGGTTTATACAACATCTGCCTTCTCCAAATTTTACAAGCAGTCTGTCGTTGCAGATGTCAGGTAATGTGTGTCCCTTGCTTTGGGAGCTCTACGCTCACTGCTGGTAATTCCTGTCACAGCCCTGGAAGGGCCCGCATATCACCATTCTCAAGTAACTTCTTGGGGGCAGTTGTGGGTTAACACCCTTTTAGCGGGATAGTAACCTGGTCCCTTACTGTGCTGTCGTGTTGAGTTTTTACTGACAAAAGCCAGCCCTCCCCCCATAGCTGGGCAAAATGCCCACTAACCTGCCTGCTGTATTGGATGAGGGCAAAAAGAAAACAAAGACCAGTATTTCTCAAAATACGTTCAGTAAAAAACTGATCACCAGAGCCCTGGCTGGTGTGGCTCAGTTGGCTGGAGCGTCATTCCAGAAATCGAAAGGTTGTGGGTTTGCTTTTGGTCAGGGCACATGCCTAGGTTGCAGGTTTGGTCCCTGGTCGGGGCACCTATGGGTCTGGGAAGCGACCAATCAATGTTTCTCTCCCTCTCTCTCTCTCTTTCCTTTCTCCTCCCTCTAAAAATCAGTAGGTATGTCCTCAGGTGAAGATAAAAAAAATTCTAAAAAACCCTTGACTGATCACTAGAGATCTTTTGAGAAAAAAAAAAAAGGGATCCTACAGTCGAGTGATTTTTAGGAAAAATCATGTGCCCTGTGTTGTACCCCACCTTCCCGCACCCCAGTACCTCTGCAGAGAGTCACAACCTACTTCGGCGTAAAAATCTTAGAACAGAATAAAGTAATTTGTTTACTTTCCTCCACTTGTATAATATTTCCCAAGTTATTCACTACAGAACACTACCTTATGTTTTCTTTTTCATAAAGCATGACAATTTTTGTGCAGTTAGGAGTATCTGCCCTGGGGCCAGGCTGAAACTGAAACAGGGTGGACTGCTGCACTGGATCGCTGGCCTGGCCATGCACCAGCTGTGTGGTTTTGTTATAGTCAGCCCTAATTTTCTCATCGGTCACTGGGACAGTAATAGGGCCTTTCCCGTAAAATTAAGTGGTATAAAGCACATTTAGCACTGTGTATGGACCCCGGGAGGTATCAAAAATTATAACCTGCTATTTCTAACAGCAGTGAATACTGATCAATAGCCGTGGAGATGCAGCCACCCACTAATAGTTCTATACCTGAGCCCAACACGAGTATACATGTACTGTGGCGCTTTCCCTTCCCAGTCCCCGTAACAGGAGTCGATGACTTCCTAAAGAAGGAAGTTATGTTCAGTTGAAAGGTGTGCTCACTGGCCTTAACCAGTGAGGTGTCAGGTGGGTCACCGGCTGCATCCAGATGTCTGCTTCCTAAGAGTTGCGTCCCTGAACATTTCTTTCTTCACTGCAGCAGCAACAACAAAGGTGGCCTCCTTGTGCACTTTTGGATTGTGTTTGTCATGCCGCATGCCAAGGGCCACATCTTCTGTGAGGACTGCGTGGCAGCCATCCTGAAGGACTCCATCCAGACGAGCATCATAAACCGGACCTCGGTGGGAAGCTTGCAGGGCCTGGCTGTGGACATGGACTCTGTGGTGCTAAATGGTGATTGTTGGGTAACTCTCTAAGCGTTGCTTCCGGCAGCTCTCCTGACACAGTTGTTATTGTAGCCACTGCTGGGACGAAGCATTCTCTTCCACAATCCCAGTGTGATGGGACTGGATGGAGACGTGGGAGCTGGGCAGACAGAGGAAGCGGCTGAATGTTACATACGTTGATTGCACAGCGGAATTGGGGGATATATATGTATTTGAACTTAGGAGAACATACCTCCCATATTTAAATTGGCTTATTCACACAGAGGTTCCATGGAACAGGTCCTGCAGAAGGAAAATTTCCCTGAGGTTTATCTTGTCTCTTTCTTCATCCAGACAGAACTGAACCTATGTTCTGTAGTATTACCCAGCGCTCCAAATGGCTTGCCCCACCGCCTTGTCAAATGCATAATTCCACCATTTGTCTTGACATTGTAATGGCTTAATATTGTATAACCCAAAGTTTATGTGGCTTTCTCTTTTGATTTCAATTTTATATATAGGAGGCAGCTGATATGTATTTGTTTAATGAATGAAAATTCTGTACCATATATATACTTTCAGATATACGACTAATTAATATGACTATTATCATGTTCATTTCCTTTCCTTTTTATGTTTAAAAATGTTTACAATTTGTTACTATGCATAACTTTAAGCATACAAAAGGCAAAAGAACAGTATAATGAACTCTGATATACCTTTTACTCAACTTCAGAAACTATCGACTTATACCTGTCCTATTTGATCTCTAAATACCTAAACAACCTACTCTATTCTCACTGGGTTAATTCAAAACAAATCCCAGATGTGTTGGATTGGTTTTAAAGGACTGGAAATGTTTGTTTTCTAGGCAGAACTCTAACAAATGAAATGCTGAGACCGACAGTCTTTTCTCTGTGTTTTTTCCAATGCAGCAGGGCTTCGGTCAGATTACTCCTCGACCATAGGGTCTGGTAAGCTACGCCACGTGGTTCTCCCCGCCCCTCCCTCCCCCACCCTTCTCCACCTGCTGCCTCCAAATCAGTGTCTTTGGGAGCTGTAGTTTTCCTTTTCAAATGATGACATTTGTTAGTGTTCTCTTCAAGTTGCAAGTGACAGAAATATACTCAAACTGGTTTAAGCATCAAAGAAACTTGATTGACCCATAAACCTGGGACACACCTGGGGTGCAGAGACCTGGCTTCGGGTGTGGTCGGGCCAGGTTCTGAGGTCAAATGTCATTAGGACTCTGCATCCCTGCTCTCCCCTGATGAGCTTTCATCAGTGCGTTCCTCCCGTGGGGTGGCATCAATGGCCACCCGAAGATCCAAGCTTATAATTTATCAGTTTGGTAAACATGGTGGAAAAAAATAACCGCCTATGAGTATATTTCTCAATAGTTCCTGCAGAGGTGCTGGGACTACATCTCATTGTCTCGGGTTGGCTGACAGGCCTACTCCTGAACTAGCTTCTTTGACTCTGATTGGCCAGTCTGAGTCATGTGCCCTCCTCTGCACCTAGGGGTGACTTTAACCCCAACTAAACCAGGTAGACATGATAGAAATAATTTCTCAAAGTACAATCCAGGTGCTGTGATCAGGGGGTTGGGGAGTGCACGCCAGATTGGCAAAGACAGAGATGTCCTCCAGGCACCTTCTTTTGCTCTTTACTCTTCTGTAACGACGTGTAGAAAAGTCATCCCTAAAACACAACAGAAGTGCTGTCTCCACAGACAAAGGCTGCTCTCAGTACCTGTACGCAGATCACCTGTCTCTTCGCTACCCTCTGGAGATTTCCGCAACCTCCGGGAGGCTCATGTGCCACTTCAAGCTGGTGGCCATCGTGGGCTATCTGATTCGTCTGTCCATAGAGTCCGTCCAGATCGAAGCTGACAACTGCGTCACCGACTCCCTCACCATTTTCGACTCCCTCTTGCCCATCCGGAGCACCATCTTGTATAGGTATTATGCAGGCGCTCTGGCTGTGGGTGGAAAGATTTTTTTTACAATGTCGCTCTTGTGTAGTGTCTGCGTTTCCCTTGGATTCTTTGTGAGCCATTTTTGTGTGTGCACGTGAGGTCGGTGACTGACTCGTGCCGTACTTGGTACCCTCTGTATCAGCCTCTGGGACACAATGTTCCCTGTTCTTTTGTGGCATCCGAGAGTCAAAATCAGCATTTCTGAAACCTAACAGATTTTTTTCTTTAATTTTGCTTTTATTGCCATCATAATGAAGTATACTGTTTCAGTAACGGTGAGAGTAAATATTCTGTGGTGATTGCATAAGATTAATAAGAAAATTAAATGTTTTTTCTTATTATAAAGTGACACAGTGTTCACTGTGAAAGCGAAGTCTGGGAAAACAATATCGAGTGTCTCACAAACCCATAACCCAGAACAAATATCTCTTATATTTATGCATAAATCTTTTCATTGACATAGATGTACTTAGACATACATGTACATATGCTAGTATTTTTTACTTTATGAGTGCTAGTACTTTGTTCACCTAATGGCAGTTGGGCTTTAGTAAGGATCCGTTATTTGTTACTGGGTTAAAAACGTACATGAATTATCTTATTTTTACTAGTGTTTACCTATGTATGCCACAGCGTTTTCAGCGTATACGAATTTATTTGTATTTGGGGCCCGAATGTGCATGGTAAAAATCTGCACGGCATGTAAGGACATGCAGTGAATGGTAGGACGGTCACTGGCTCCCCCTGCTCAATCATTGTTACTGATTTGTTTTTGCCCCTGCAGACCTGTTTAGCTATTATCTCATTTCATCCTCACCACAGTGCTGTGTGAGGAGTACACCATTGTTATCACTTCCATTTTGAATAGCAGGGAAACTGGCACTAATGAAGACTTGGTTCCTTGATTGCCCAGAGTCTTTCAGGCAGTTAGTGAAGTGATGGAGCTGAGTTTGGAACCCAGTTTTCCTTAGCCATTAAATGCCCTGCCTTTCTACCCTGTTTGCTCAGAAGGAGGGTCCAGGGATGGCCATCTGAGAATTCTCTGGTGGTCTTCTGTGCCTGTACCAGCTCCTGTCCATCTGCTGTGCCCAGGAGCCACTAGCTGATGAAGACCTGGCTGGTGGTGGTGAACGAGAACTGTGTGGATGGCCCAGAAAATGTGTAGAATTAGCGATGGATGGGGGCCCCGCTCCTCAACAACCTATTATTCATGTACTCTTGTTTTATTATCTGGTTTCAGAATTTGTGAGCCCACAAGAACAATAATGTCATTTGTTTCTACAAATAATCTCATGCTGGTGACATTTAAGTCTCCTCAGATACGGAGGCTCTCAGGAATCCGGGCATATTTCGAGGTCATCCCAGAACAAAGTAAGTCTTCCCCAACAACAAAAAGTCTCCCTTAGAAATCTGTGGCAGTCCTGTGTGACCTCTCCCGAGGCTGTGTCCCAACACTGGTTGTGTAAGTCAGGAACTCGGACTCAGGGTCCAGTCAGGAGAGAGAGGTCATATTAGTTACTCTAACAGAGAAAATCTAATGTAAAGAACTGTTAACTCAGGATAAAGGTGTAAACCAGATAACTCAAAAGGCAAACAAACAAAGCCATAAGTATCATGGCTGTGACACACGTAGGAAGCAACTACCACCTGCAGGTCTTGGGGAACGAAGGGAAGCGGTCAGAATGATTACAGTTTAGAGCGTGGAGGAGGGGTCAGTGGAATGAAACTGAGGAAGCGTCGCTGCTCAGCTGGTGCTGGTGTCTGAGTTCAGAGGTGGGGGGGTCCATGGACCTAGGACCCAGACCTCTAAGGAGGGGGCACCAGACAGTTGAGGCTGGTATCTTTGGACAATAATGTGGATGTTGGAAAAACTGCTAAAGGAGTCGATTCTGTACAGGAATGAAGTATATCTGGGGGAGGAGGGGTGAAGAAGAGTCACTGGGGTGACACTCCTGGGAATAAGAGGCCCGAAGTACAGCTCTTCCTTCTCCAGCCTTCTAGATTCCTGTTAGCGCCCCCTGTTGGCAGAGCCTATCAGGAAACCAGGTGGTAAAGCAAGGAGGTGGCTTGCAGTGTCTCAGCCTGAGCTGATAGGCAAGTAGCTCAGTAACTAGTACACTAGACTGTCTTTTGTGACTTTTCATTTATAGTCATGCCTGTGAAGGCCATCCTAGAAAGTACCTGTGAATCAAAAATCTCCAGGATTTAATGGGTTTTACCAGGTAACGGTGAGCAAAAATGATCCCTCCCCACCCCATTCTTCTCTTTTTGACTCGGGTTAATGAAGAAATGCAAAACAAAAAGAAACTCTAGTCTCTTTGTGATGTTTGTTGCAACTGATTAGATGTTGCAGGTCATGTTTTGGTAACGTCTTTATGAGCATCAATAAAGCCAAGGGGTCAGAATGGGAGATAAGGGTGAGGAGGGAAGGGGGTTTGGCTTAAGTAGATACTGATAGCTATAGTTTCATCTACATTTTAGGGCAGTGACTTATTTCATAGTTTTTCTGCTTCAAATTATTACAAAACCAAATGTAAAATGGATTTGTTGAACAAAATTAAACTATATATTTGAAATATTGTTGGGTTGAAAATGATCTCTAACTCCAAAGGTTAAAAATGTGATTATCTCAGAAATATTGTAATGGACTTGTCTATCCACTCAATGAATATTTATTGAGCATCTATTATATGTGAAGAATGACTCTTGGTGTTAGGGAAACGGCACTAAACAAAACAGACATGAATCAGTACTCTCAAGGAGCTTACCTTCCAGCAGGAGAATCACCATATCCCTAAGAATAGACATTTAGATCGTCTTATCTGGACAGAACAACATGTCATATAAACTGGGCATATTTC
>VMDR010012614.1:0-26294 GCA_007922815.1 Macrotus californicus | reverse complement strand
ACTAAGCTAGTTTAACCCTTCGGGAGATGTTTAAGAATACAAGCTCGTAAGATTGCAAAATGTGAGAATTTTTTTTTTAACCTAATGCAAGCAGGGGTGGCCTATAAAAATCACTCTTAGGAGCCTTTACTATTTGGATTCAAAATTCATTATTCCCTTTCTATTTTTAAGTTTGAGTCATGGTCTTAGATAGCAGCTATTCTTTGAGAGAAGAAACTGGTTTGTGATAATACTGCAAATAAAAACACCATTCCTACCAAACATTTTATTTTTAAAAAGAAAACACAACAAAACCTGTAATCTGTGCTAGTACGGAAGAGGATTATCCTACAGAATAACTTGATACCTTAAAAAGATATACCAGATTTTATATCTTACATATTTATTTAAGCTTTTGGACAGCTGAAATATGAGTTGTTGTCTAACCATAAGAAAAAATAGGCAAACAACATACTGTTCATTAGTAGTATTTTACGAAACTTGTTTTTCAAATGTCAACAATAAAAAGTTTTGACGGGAAGTTTGTTGCAGAATTGATCTACCTTGGTTTTTACTTTTTTTTTCCTATTTCAATTGCAGTTTGTAAAATGGCCTTTTTTTTCTTTCCTAGGGTTCTGTTTTTTAGGTAGATAATCTTGAAAATGTCAGTTACCTTTATGCTTACGCTGATTGCTCTTAAAGGAATGAAAATCCAAAATAGTAAATCTCAATGTTAAGTAAGCCTGCTTTATGAGCATATATAAAAGTAGTCAAATTTTACTCAGCAATTAAAATAAGTTGTGTATGTTTGCATTAAAAGGAGATAGTGTTTATTCTGCTAGTGTAATCTTTTAAAGATCTTAAGCATATGGCCCTTCATTGTCATTTGGTGATTTGCAATCTTTCTAGCACCTTGATTGCAGCCAGGGGAATTGGAATTTGCTAAGAGCTGTTTGGGGGAGGAGGAGGATGGAAAAAAACCAAGCCTCAATATGTGATGATGTCCCTAAGATCTTTAGTACTGCATGGTTTCTCCTGATAAGTTGGTCTTTCTGAAGTTGTTAGAGCAGAGGAAATACTGTCAAAGCAGACATGTGTGTAGGATTGATCAGGACATAGCTAATACTCTCCCAGTTAGGGAAATTACATGCTAAGCAACATGGGTTTGATCTCCAGTACAGGAGAATTTTCACAACCATTTTATTTTATACAAATAAATTTAGCTTTTAACAGTTTCTTTGTTAAATGCTAAATCTGTATGCATGACTATGAGGTGTAGTTGTTCTTTTCCACTTCATAGGAAAAAAGAATTTTCTGAGAAATTATTTAATGGGAAGTGGGAATAAGGCTACCTAAGTCCTACCAACAGGCTTTATTTAAATTGCAGGTGCATTGCTTCAACACAGTATATGTAGGATATAGTAACTTTATTCTTTAAACAAAATTGAGGAAAGAATATGCTACCAGAATATAGCAGGAAGGATGATTGTGGGTGTTATCTTTTTCAGAACCAAGCATATAAAAAGTAGTCTGTATGTTTTTTTTTTAACCACAATTTAATTTTATACTTCATGACATACTATAAAAACGAAATGGTTTCTCTTGCAAAGATACTTGTTCACAAGTGCCAGAAAATAGTAACTCTTGATACCTGCATTAACACACTTCCTTTTGCCTAGAGTAAATAAAAATGAACCAAAGGATATTTCCAAAGCAGATAGCTGTTTAAAAAGGCCATGACTCAGTCTTTAGGTGTGTATACCTTTCAACATCTTAGAATTTTAATATAAAAAGCAAAATATGTTTTTCCAATTTCAGCCTACTTTCAGGAATTACTATTCCTTTTGTCACAGTTAAAATGAAGTGTTGGGAATTAAATTATAATTTGAGACAAAAATACTACCCAGTAATAATGAATGTAGATGGCTCAACGATTCTTAGTGTGATGTATAATGCAACAGGGACCCTTGTAAATTGTCATATGCCAATAAAAATGTCGTAAGTGGTAAATAGCTGTTTGTTTACCTGATTTTGAGATTATACCTGTGTCTCTTTTATACAACTGATTTTTATGGCCAGTTTCTAGATTTTAGAATACCAGTCCCTCACGTAGGAAAATTGCTGGTGTGGTATAACCTTTTTTTTGTGGGGATGGCGGGGGTAAAAAGTACTTTATACAACTCCTCAAATCCCTGTATTCTGTTTTACTTGTTTCTCTTGGGAAAACAGGAAATTGTACAGGGGATTATTCTAAGCCATTATTAGAGAGTGCAGGAATTCTGGATTTCTAGTCTAGCCTTCCTGTTCCTATATTAATACAGGAACTTATCAGCTATAATATTATGACGGAGAATTAGCATTGCTACTCTTTCTAAAAGTATAATAGTCAATAGTTACAAAGCTTTTTTTAAAGTTAGTTCTTGTTCACTTTGAGTAAGATTTGGTATAATTCATACAAAGCCCCTCTTACAAGTTATTTGAAATGAAAATGGCTCATTCTGTCAACTTTAAACATTTTCACAGAGATTTGTATGCTAAGACAAATAGATTTTAATACAAATGGCATACTATCCTTTTAAAGCTGTTAGGTAAATAAAAACTCTGTAGGTGTGTTTAATCTCACTGGGTAATTTTATTTCTTTATCCTCATATGAGGGTATGCTTATTGACTATTGAGAGGGGAAGGGAGGGAGAAAGAGAGGGAGAGAAACATCAGTGTGAGAAACACTGATTTGCCTCTTACACGTGCACCAACCGGGGCTGAACGTGCAACCTAGGCCAGGTACCCTGTCTGCGAATCAAACCTGTGACCCTTGGGTTTATACAACAATGCTCCAACCAACTGAGCCACAGTGGCCTGGGTGAGTTTTGCTGGGTAACTTTAATGTTAAGTATGCCATTTTATTAGGCAGGTGAAGAAATAAACTTCATTGTCATGGCATTATATAGTCTCTTTAGCAGATGCTGATATAGCCCTTAACAAAATTTTAATCGGTATATTATATATATCTAGGGTTCTCAAATATTTTTAAATATGAATGTCAATGGTCTAATTGTTTATTGAGGTACATACTAAAATTTAGAAATATCATGTTAATGAAGTTTGAAGTGAACAGGGTTTGTTATTACTGTTTCTTAGAATCCAGAAATACGTGGAAATTAGTTGTATTCCATTGCCTGACTCAAGAGCCTTGGGGATTGTGTTGATTTATGAGCTGGACTCCCTATTTTTCAGAAACAATCCATAATGACTAATGTGCATCAGTTATGTGAATGAAGCCAAAGATGTACATTTAATTGTACCCTCTTTATGTTATTGTTTCTTTATGCTCTAGCCTTTAAAAATGGATCCCAGTGGTTAAAGAAAGTGGGCATTAGGATGGCATTTCACCACCACCACTCGGAAAAAAAAACACATTAACGTGTCTTAATTATAATCATCTGTACATAGAATTTTTCCTGCAGATATTTTAGGTGTTTACAACAGTGAGCTGGTTTGTAGCGGTCTTAAAATGCAGAAGATAATTTTAATTCTTGTAAATAGAAAAGGGTTGGTTGGGCAGGTGGCAGGTTTTAATGCTATTCCCTTAAGAATTGGAATGATTTTTCCTAATCTCTTGGCTTTGCTCAGCCTCCTGAGTCAGTTATAATGAGCACCCTCTTTAATAAAAATAGATAATAGTAACACCATACAGTTAGGTGAAATGAAAGGATTTATGCATCCACAGCATGAGCTATTTGGCAATAACTTTGGTACTGTAATTGCAAATATCATGGAATATAAAGAGCCATAGAAAAAATACCATTCTCACCCATCAGGATAGTGGTTTACTTGCTAAGTTAGCTAGTCCTGGACTATAATTTTTGTCTTTATTTGTACTAGAAGGGGAAAACTATAAACTATTAACTTCCAGGATAATTCTAAGACTGCCATGAGGAGAATATTAAATACGCTTTGAAATTTTTTTGAAAGTTGAATATCATCACTAACATGCATAAAAAGGTACATATGATAAAATACAAAATTTATTTGTTTAATATCAGTATACAGTTATTTTATGCATAAATTTGATCATGATATTCAATTTTACAAAGTTAAAGTGTTTCCTCCTTTTCATGCCCCGTAATACTGTGATAAAGATGCTTATCACTCCAGTTGCTGCAGTAGCCTCGTAACTTGGACTTCTTGACCCTTAAATTTCATTCTTTAATTGATTTCTGTGGGTTTTTCAATTATAAAATGAATACCATTTTGAGCTAAAAACCATTTGGTGTCATCCCACTGTGTAAACCTTAGTTAAAATGAACCAAAGGAATTACCTATGAGTTGCTTTTTGCTTTGCCTTACCCCAGCCTTTGTTCACTTATCTACCGTAATATCTGATATCCAGCAGAAAATTACAATCTCTTGTCCTCATTGAGTGCAGCGTATTCTTTTAGGCTAGGAACTCATTCTGCTACACCATGTCATCTGCCAGAATAAATGTTTAGCACTTAGCATTGTGCATTGTGTATGGTTGTACATAGCATAAGTATGTAGTAAGTGCTCTTTAAGTGTATAAATGGAAGCTGATGACTGCGTATAGATTTGGTTAGTATAAGCCAATTTATTTTATGGCTGCTGTTGAAATCTAAGTCAATTTAAGATGCCTTAAGTATGTGCTGAACAGAAGAGCATTCAGATTGTTAGGAACAGATTGTTAATCTTTATACATTGCTCACAATCTAAGCTGCCTTAAAAACGTGTGGCTCAGTGGATTGAGTGCTGGCCTGTGAACCAAAGTGTTGCCGTTTTGACTCCCAGTCAAGGCACATGCCTGAGTTGCAGGCCAGGTTCCCAGTTGGGGGTGCGTGAGTGGCAACCACACATTAATGTTTCTCTCTCTCTCTCTTCCTCCCTCCCTTCCCCTCTCTAAAATTAAATAAATAAAATCTCTTAAAGTGTGCTGAACAGAAGAGAGTTCAGATTGTATTGAACAGAAGAGTTAGATTGTTAACCTTTTTATACATTGTTTAAGTCACCTTTTGTGTGGTGTTTTGGAGTACCATGTTTTGTTTTCAACAAAACGTGTGTGCAGTTTAATATACATTTGTGATTCTGAAGCCAAATTCTGCATAACTACTACCCAGGTCAAGAAATTGAGCTTTCCAGAAGTCCACATGTGTTCTACCATCTTTTTTTTTTTTTTCCAGAATAGGATTTATTTTACATTTTTTATTTTATTGTTTATGCTATTACAGTTGTCCCCACTTTGTCCCCTTTTGTGCACCTTTACCCAGCCCACCCTCCCACCCCCAGAGTACCATGTTTTTAAGAGAAAATGGGTATAAAGGAAGGGATCCTGGAGCTGGAGGGGTGAAATAGTGTCAAGTAAAAGGTATGTTTACTGTAGAAAACTGAAGGCTAAGATGGGTCCTTGATAGTCTTCAGGTACTTAAAGGGCTTTTCCTTCACAGAGAAAATAGAGACAAATTCAAGCCACAGGACCAAGGAAGAAAGAGCCTTTGATAACACTGTTGTCTAACATCATTTTAATATCTGCCATATTTACCGGACAGAACAGAAGCCATAGAAATAGATACACAGACTTTTATAACTCGGTTAGTTAATATTAAACTACTAGGTATTTAACAAGTTTCCTGATTACACAAGTATGGAGACTAAAGAGCTCCCTCTCAGGAATGCTGCATTACTTGAAGCTTAACATTCTGCTAGTTCTCTGCATTACATATGCAAGATTAAGAGCTACAGTTCAACGTGTGTGCTTTATCAAATTGGATGTTACTGAGATTATCTGATAACTGTAAAAACTAATTTCATATCACAACATTGGGAAAATGTACCAGTAATGCAGCATTTTTAAAGTCGTATGCCGTGTCCCCTTTAAGACAATCAAAATGGGTTTTTATGAAGTAGAATTTTTGAATTCTTGTTAAGAAAAGCACAAGTTATTGCTAAAAACGAAAAGGATTATGTGGAAACATCAGGAGTCCTGATGTACCGTTTGGATAATCCAGAAGATGGCAGGACATCCTTTAACTATTTTTCCTGTGTTCTAGGTTCTAACCAGTTCTTGAAACAGTTCAGAGTCAAGAGAGTCCTACTTGTGAATATAAGATTGGATCAAAACAGATGACAGAATCTATGAAGTCACACATTTAAAAGTAATGGGAACAGAAAAACAAGTTAACCTTTTTGCTTTTAGAGAGGTCTAGATACAGTACAATTTTTTGTTCAAAAATAGCAAGTATCCCTGACCAGTGTGGCTCCGTTGGGCCTGCAAAGCAAAAGGTGGTCAGTTCAAGTTTCAGTCAGGACACATACCTGGCTTGCAGGTTTGGTCCCTGGTCAGGGCACATGCTAGAAGCAACTGATCAATTTTTTCTTCCCTCCTCTCTAAAAATAAGTAAAATCTTAAAAAAAAAAAATGAGTAGTTATAAACACATAGGACCTTCAGATTCAGACACTAAGCATAACTTAGGCTTGTTTTTATAGAAATTATTTAAAGGCTCAAATAAAAAATTCTGCTTTTAGACTACATTTAACTTATATTTTGTAAGTTTCATATATCACTGTAAGCAAATATCAATTTATTGGGTTGGCCAAAAAGTCCACTTAGTTTTTTCTGTAAAATAAAAGGCACATTTTTCATTTTCACCAGTAACTTTATTGATTGGAATATTTTGAGTATGTCAGCTATCTCCTGTGTGTGGTATAACATTGATTGTTCTCAGTGTCAATTTGATCACTGTCAACTTCAACTGGTCTACCCAACCGTGGAGCATCATACAGCGAGAAGTCTCCAGCACGAAACTTTGCTTCTCTCTATTAACCGCTTTTGACGCGTTTGATCAGTTTCAGCACCTCCATATATTGCTCAAACCTTTCTTTGCATCTCAGTTGTGTTTCGAACCTTTCTTGAAAGAATAAAGCATAATATACCAAAATGTGTATTTTCTTCCATCTTAATGTTAAAATGACTACACAAAAATTCACCAATTTTGATAAGTTTTTCTTAAAAATGCATGCTGATAAGAGCTGTCACAATGCAATTTAACAAAATTGTTTCAAATGAAGTTAAAGACAACTGAGCACTAAGAGAGCCATCTTACGGAAAAAAGCAAACAAATTTTTGGCCAGCCCAATAGATTTATAGGTAGTAGGGCTCTACTCTGTTTTCCATTACTTAATCATTTTTATTGTTAATAAAACAGGAAATTTTCAGGAGAATTTAACTTGAAATCTGTTTTAATATCAAGGAAAATCTTGGTGTTAGTCTCTAAAACTTTTAAATAAATAATTGTAAAGTTTTAATGACCTTTTAAGAGGTGTGTAATCTTAAATTAGCACTGGTCTGTTTAAATTTACTGTGTTAGTACTACCCTGAGAGGCTTTCAGCATAGGCAGAACAAGGAAAAAGGCCCCAAGTATTTTTTTGAAATAAAAAACTTGAACTATATGGGCATGTACTTCCCAATCTGGAGATCACTCTTTTATGAGATTTATGGTTAAGGTCTGAGAGGCAATTGCATACTTTGATAGTATGCTATATTGTATTCTGTCACATTATTTAAGATAATTACAGTAATTTGAGTTTATCTAAAATTTAGGCTTATGTAACACAGCTAGTAGAGTTCTCGGCAGTTTGCAAGATTGAATACACATTTTTCTAGTCTGTCCAAGTCAGCCCTCAGCTTCTCTCTATTAATTCACTGAAAAAGTATACCTGGCAATGGGTGACTAGGTGAATTAAAAATTATTGGTCTTGGGCATCCAGAACATAGTGTTATCATTATAATGTATTAGTGGTTCTGGAAAATTATACCCACATACCCAAACCAAATAACTATGGATGGCATTTGCAATTAAACTAGGTGACAACTTTTCTTGTGAACCCCCAAGTATCAGAAAATGGGGGTTAACCACCAACCTGCCTGGTATTGACTGAGTAGAAGGAAGAATTTGGGTAATGTCTGACCAAGAGAAGAGGAGAGTCGCACATCAGCCAGCTGAACCTCGAGGATTTTTCCTAATAGTGCAAGGTACCCACAGTAAGGAATGGAGAGACGAGTAGTTTACCCCAGTGAAATCTCCAAACGGACCTGCCAAAAGGAAGTAAGACTTCTTTTTAGATAGAGACCAGCCCCACACTGAAAAGAAAGTACTAAAAGTGGGATAAAATTAAGCAGGAGAGAGAATAGACCAAGGAGGGGGCCTAGATCACCCAGTGGAAGGGAATACAGCTAGAAGAATCTTAGAAAGTAAGCCACCATATTTCTGAACACTACTCAAAAGCCAAAGAAAAGGTAGCTATGAAAAGTCAAGAGAAGCTTTTACAAATCCTGCATCATTCCCAAAGTTCAGAGAAATAATTTCATGGAAAGTTGAGCAGTAGAAAATGTCAAACCTCAGAAGATTATCAAGATGTAGTATGCATGAATGCTTTAGTAAACAAAATGGAGGATCTCTGAAAAATTAATTTTAAGGGAAAGTTGTTAACAAAGCATTCATGGATGTCTGTAGCATTCGACCTGGACCCACCTTACAATCTAACTCAGAGTTGAATGTTGAGTTCTGTTAATATTGCAGCCTGAAGGAGGCTTTAGTACTGCTTCCTGGTATGTTCTCAAGGGATGATTTTGTTCTGGTAGCTATTATGTGTTGTTTGATATCAGACTGGAATGGGAGGTTTTAAGATCATTATTTACTTATGCCCTGGCTGGTGTGCCTCAGTGGGTTGAGTGCCGGCCTATGAACCAAAGGGTCGCTGGTTTAATTTCCAACCAGGGCACATGCCTGGGTTGCAGGCCAGGTCCCCAGTAGGGGGCGTGTGATAGGTAACCATACATTGATGTTTCACTCCCTATCCCTCCCATCCTCTCTGTCCAAAAATAAATAAAATATTTAAAAAAATCATTATTTAGGAGGGCAAAAAAAAAAAAAGGACAAGGAATATTGAGAATATGGCGATTTACTAATTCCACGTAAGATTTGCTGATCCATTTGCCTTAAACTTGTATATTGCCCAACACTCTTCTCCTGCCCCTACTTTCATCTTAATTAGTTTAGACTTTTGGGCCTATCATTATAATCACTATTGTTCTGCCAGTTGCTTAGCTCCAAATCATTCTTGGTGATTGTTTTCTCTCATTCCATATACAATTAAATTCAACAAATTGGTTAAACGGTTATTATATGTGTGTATGTATGTGTATACACACACACCGGGTACTCTTCTAAATCACTGGACATATAACAGCATGGGTCAAAAGAAAGTTCTTGTTCTGGAGTTTACAGTCTAGTTTGGCTGCAGAGGAAGCATAAGTACAGGATGGGGCAAAAGTAGGTTTAAAGTTATTTGTATGGAAAATAATATAATAAATAATATAAGCATAAACTCACATACAACTGCAAATCTCCTTTTTGCCCCACCGTGTCCTTACTGTACATGGTGACAAGTGCTATAAAGAAAAATAAGGAGTGGAGAGAGACTATTTACATCCTGTGCTCGGAGAGAGCCTGAGGTCTCTACTAGAAGATATGCTCCAACAGGTTAAGGACCTTCCTTCCCTGTCTTGCCCAGTATGGCATTTCCTCATGCTTAGAATGGAACCTGACACACAGTAGACATTCAGTATTAGTTTAATGAAGAAATGTTGTGGGACATAGAAACAGTTTAGGTAGGTCAGCCGCAGGCACAGTTGATCTTAAATTGTCATGTTACTCTAATGGATCAATCAGAATTGAAAATTGGAATATCACCTGTCATGACTTAGGGATCACTTTGCCATCTGCGGCTAGGCCAGGTCAGTATCAGTCCCGTATTTGGTAGCTTGGATAACACAGGAGCATTTCGTGAATGTACATGCTAAGTACTGTAAAGCTGCAGATCTCTCGAGGACAGTGCTTAGCTTCTGCTCGCCCCATAAGCATATGTTCACTCATTGATGATCAAACAGTAAATGGCGACTCTTCGCGGCCAACGGACCTGGGAGCGTAGACCGCTTCCGGTCTGGGGGTGGGGGACGATATATAGTTTCTGCTAATATCTGTGTGGGGCAGCAGCTCCGGATCGGGCCTGGCTCAGGGGCTCATAATCGCTCCATAACCCCCGGCTATCCACACCGTACTTGAGCGCACTGCGATACTTGAAGTCGCGTCACGCGCGCGCGTCTCAGTTCCTCACGGTCTGCCCCGCCCACCAGCTGCCTATTGGTTTCTATTGGCCGTTTCGCGCACCTTAAGGGAGAAGGAAACTCTCAAGTCTGTCCAAATAACAGTAACTAAACTGACCCTATCACGCAGCCAATCACAAGCAGCGATCTTCAGCCTGGCCCAATGAGATCGGGCACAGGTGACGGGCCGCGGAGTTTGATTTTCGTCCCGGGACGCGGAAGCAGCGAGCCACGGTCTCCTGGAGGAGAGCGGCAGGTTGAGCGGGACGAGCGAGGAGGCGGCCCTGCCTCGGGTGGCGTTACCCTGGCTGAGCGAGTGGCTCCAGGGCCCAGGGTCCGTTGCCACCTGTGTCTTTCCAACCGAGTCGCGCGGGCGGACTCGGGTCTGATGATCCCTGAAACAGGACTAGCGCTTGTTGCGCTTCGCCGGCTGAGGATTCCGAGGCAGTGTTGCCAGGAGGCTCGGCTTCGGAGGAAGGTGAGCAAGGTGACTGTGCTGGGCCAAAGCGAGGGACAGAACCGGGCGCCGGTGTCGGGTAGTTACATGCTAGTTGTGTGACTGAGTTAAGTCACGAATCTAGGGTTCATGTTCCTGATGCTTAAGATGAGCGAGGGGAGATGGGTGGTGCGGAAGAGCTACTGTTTGTTTCGTTCAAGCCTGGAGTCGGCCGGTGCTGCTGCTTCTTCCCTCCCTCCCTCCCTCCCCTTCCTTTCTTTCTACATTTGAGAGGGGAAGGGAGGGAGAAAGAGGGAGAGAAACGTCGATGCGGTTGCCTCGGGAAGGCACCCCAAGGGGCTGCGACCCAGGCATTTGCCCTGACTTGGAATCAAACCGGCGACTTTGCTTTGCCTCCAGTTCCCAACCAGCCGAGCCACACCGGTCAGGGCTCCTGCCCGCTTTCAAGGGTGTGCTGAACACCTCTCTCTCCGGAGTCTGTCCAAAGCTTTCGGGACAAGATGGAGCTTCTCTGCTGTGCCAACCTATTGCTGATTAACATTTATTAGACTCAACCATCCTATGAACTTATAATGCAATGGAACGGATAAACTGAACTTTCCTTTACTAGACCTTCCCCACTCCCCAGTATTCTCTTTGACTTCCTTCAAAATCATGCTGGCCAGAAGAGATTAGTTGATGCGGTAATGTGTAACGATGAGACTTTTAGTCTGTTTCATGCAATTTATGCGGCAGTTACTTGTTTGTTAAGAGTACTGTTCTCTAAATTTTTTTCCCTGAAGGTATCAAGAAACTGATAATGTTTCCTTGAATTTGCTTCTGTGTTTGCTTCATCAATGTTTCCCATATTGAATATCTTAAGAGAGATGCTGGAATATTTCGGTGTTCCCATGGACCAGGTAAATGTTTTCTTGGTGGATTTGAATAAATATGGGTTGTATTTATTCCTGGGTCTCATTTTGAAAATGCCTTATATGTAAACATTTAAGGCGAAATTGTTATTTCTCTTTGGGTGCTACCAAGGTGAGTTTTCAGTAGTTTAGCTTTGACAGTTTGAGTTTGAAAAGGGATAAGATTACTAGGAATCTATTTACATGATGGGTCAAATGCCAGTGAAAGACACTAACAAAATATAGACATGACCTTCATATAATTAAATTTATTGCATAAGTAAATTACATTTTAAAGTATATTTTACTGATTATTGATTATACTCTTACAGTTGTCCCAATTTTTTCTACCTTTGCCCCCCTCCTCCCATTACCTCCCTTCCCTCGGGCAATCTACACCCCCTTAGTTCATGTCCATGGGTTGTACATATAAGTTCTTTGGCTTCTCCATTTCCTATACTGTTGTTAACCTCCCCCTGTCTATTTTGTACCTACCATTTATGCTTCTTATTCCCTGTACCTTTTCCTCCATTCCACCCCCTTCCTGCTGATAACCCTCCATGTGATCTCCATTTCTGTGATTCTGTTCCTGTTCTAGTTGTTTGCTTAGTTTGTTTTCTTAGGTTCAGTTGTTGATAGTTGTAAGTTTGTTGTCATTTTACTGTTCATAGTTTTGATCTTCTTTTTCTTAGATAAGTCCCTTTAACATTTTATATAATAAGGGCTTGGTGATGATGAACTCCTTGAACTTGACCTTATCTGGGAAGCACTTTGTCTGCCCTTCCATTCTAAATGATAGCTTTGCTGGATAGAGTAATCTTGGATGTAGGTCCTTGCCTTTCATGACTTGGAATACTTCTTTCCAGCCCCTTCTTGCCTGTAAGGTTTCTTTTGAGAAATCAGCTGACAGTCTTATGGGAACTCCTTTGTAGGTAACTCTCTTTTCTCTTGCTGCTTTTAGATTCTCTCTTTATCTTTAACCTTTGGCATTTTAATTATAATGTGTCTCAGTGTGGCCTTCTTTGGATCCAACTTGTTTGAGACTCGGTGATTTTTAGACTTGTATGCCGTCTATTTCCTTTGCCAAATTAGGGAAGTTTTCCTTCATTGTTTTTTCAAATAAGTATTCAGTTTTTTGCTTTATCTCTTTTCCTTTTGGCATCCCTATGATTTGGATGTTGGTACTTTTGGAGATGACCTGGAGTCTCCTTATTCTGTCTGTGGGGGAGGGGTCAGAGAGGGAACAATGCTGCTTGCTCTACTCTTGCTGGGTGTCTAGTCACTTTCTCCACTTCCCGTGTGTGACTGGCGCCTTTCTAGCTGCTGCCCTGGTACCTAATCCCACAGTGGGTGGGTTTGCTTACGTTCCAGGACCCTGGGGGTCCTTCAAACGGACTCTCCGGAGAGACCCACAGTTTCTTCTGCCACCCCACCCCCCATTGGTTCTTACAGTCGGAAGTTATGAGGCTTTATTTTCCTGTTGCAGGAACCCTGGGCTGTGTGGTCTTGCTTGGGGCTGGGTTGCTGGCTCTCAGGTGTCCCTTCCGATTTTTATCCACCACACTTGAATGTGGGACTGCCTGATCCATTGACCACAGCCTGGCCGCCATACCGCATCCTCTCTGCTCCATCTCTCCGGCTCTGCCCCTCTGACCTGTCTGGATGAGTATTTCTTTTTTAAATCCTTGGTTGTCAGCTTCCATGCAGTTCGATTTTCTGGCAGGTCTGGTTGGTTTTTGTTTTGAGGTTGGTTGTTGCCCTTTTTATGGTTGTACGAAGAGGCGAAGTGTGTCTACCTATGCCTCCGTTTTGGCCGGAAGTAGTAAATTACATTTTTAATCATCTAATGCTTTTATTGAGGTAACTTTAATATTTTGATATAGAATGGCAAGTTATAGCTTAAAATATTCATAATAAGTCTTAAGGAGAGAGGATGACTTGATCTGAGAATTAAAAGCGAATCCAAGTTTGTCTACATACTGAGCATCTGCTATATCTAGGAGAGCATGCTTGGTTCTGCGGGCGATACAGAAGAGCAGTACGTGGTTCTTGTACTCATGGTGCTTAAAATATGAGGACTAGCCAACACGTACAGAGGAGTATAATACAAGACTGGATATAAGACGTAAAATATAAGGGTGGGGTGGTTACAGAATAGACATGTCATCACTATTTGGTGTGGTGAATTAGAAGAGAGTAGTCAAGGATAATTTCAGATTTTAAACAAAAGTAAGTTGAAGAAAGATGGTGTGCCATTCTTACAAATTGGCAACTCAGTATGAGGAGCTAGTCTGAGTAGCGCAATAAGGTGAGCCAGGGTCACTGTTAGAATATATAAGTACAGATGTCCTGCAGATAATGGGATACATGGTTCTAGCATGTAGGAAAGAAAAGACTTGATTCAAATTTGGAGTTATCTGTGTTCTGGGGTTTGAACCCATGGATTTGTGTAGGAGAGTGGCAGCCATATTATAGTAGTTTGATATTTGACTGAGGGAGGGAGGGAGGTGGCATCAACAATCTTTTGAAGAGTTTGTGAAAAGGAATCGGAAGAGGCCATCAACTTTGAAAGGGCAGCAGGATGAATTTTTTTTTTTTTTTTTAAGATTTTATTTATTTTTAGAGAGAGGGGAAAGAGAGGGAGAGAAACATCAGTGTTTGGTTACCTCTCGTGTGGTCCGCAACCCAGGCATGTGCCCTGACTGGGAATCGAACCAGTGACCCTTTGGTTCGCAGGCCGGTGCTCAATCCACTGAGCCACACCAGCCAGGGCTTTTTTTCCCTTTTTAATATTAGAAGTAACTTCATGTTTGCAAGTACTGGAGAAGAACCTTATAGACAGGAAAATATTTAAAATACAAATGAGAGTGATTCAGCAGTGCCCTGAAGAAGGTAGTATGGCAGGGGATATCAATAAATAAGCCTTGAAAAGAAGATGGACTGTCAAGAGTACAATAAAAGTGAGAGACGGTGGGGAGATTTTGAATGGAGAGGAATGAAAATTGAAGCATGTCAAATCGTAGTCCTTGGTTTCCTCAATAATAGGAGAGGTGAGACAGGCCACTGGTGGATGGTGGAAGTGGTGGTGTTGGGGTTTCAGAGACGGTGATCACTCTGGGCGACGCAGCAGTGAACATAACAGGGTATGAAGGGGTTGCAGAACACCTGTGCAGGTGAAGTCAGCATGGGTTTGTAGTCTTCCTAAATATTATTGTTTTATAATTTTTTTTCTCTATCTAAGGGTAGTTGGGCTAGTTTATCCCTTAGTAATATGGGAACACAATATCAAAAGGATGAACCAGTTTTGAGAGCATATCACTGAACCAATTAATTTGAAAATCCCTGCTTGGTAGGGAAGTCAGTAATGTCAAAAGGAGAGTCCTAGACCAGAAATAGAAGAAGGAGGTGCAATTATAAAACTGATGAAAATGGTCAATGGCAGTGAAGGAATGAGAGTGTTAGAAGGGCAGCAGTGTGTCAGGATGAAATCATACAGCAAGAGATGAAGGTAAACCAAGAATAGGGTGACTTTATGTGCAGCACGCAGCGCTCACTGTAGTGAAGCCTCGAGGCCTGTGGCTCTTAGCAAGGGCACTCATATGAGTTGTCGTAGGGACACTTCAGATGTAATTGCTCAGCCTGGTAGATTCTAGTGTTAATGGGTCTGGGTTCTATATCCTGTAGGCTGCACTGTTCAGTATGGTAGCCACTAGCCAGGTATCACCTTTAATTACTGGAAATGTCTGAATTGAGATCTGCTATAGGTATAAAATATATTCTTTTTAAAACACTTTGAGTATACCATTCTATATTTTCTTTTAAACAATAAATGTAATTGTGTCTTTTGCACCTGCATTTTAAAATGGATATATAAACAATAGAGTAGTTTTTAAAACAATGCTTTATGTTTAAATAGGTTTTGCAGATTTGGGGAAATAAAGGCTATGGATCAGCTCGGAGTATCGTTCGCATTATTGGGAAAATTCTTCCTTTAGAGCCTTGCCGCAGGCCTGATTTTGAGGTAAGCCGGTCAACATGCACTGTTTAATCACTACATGTAAAATAATCATAGGTACTCCTAGAGATGGAGGGTAGGACAGAAGAAGAAAGATTTCCTGCAAAAACCTTTATTCCTGAAAGCAATTTGTTTCACATATGTTTTTGTATTGATTTTTTTAAGTAAATACATTCACAGATGGGCAGATGCAAAGCAGTACCTGAGTAGCTCATTTTTATTCTTCTAGTTTGTGATTTATGATAGATGACATTAGCTGGGGGAGAGAATATTGGCTGGCATACACTTAGACTTTAGAATAATATTTTCTTCAGTATTTTTTCTTGCTACCGGGTGCATGGTTTTCTATTGAACATCCCTTTCCTTTTTCCCTCTTGGTTTTTCACTTACTTAATTTCCATGGCATGTGTCTTGCCCCCGCTCCCTACAAGAGCTCTGACTTGTTTTTCCTTTTTTACTTTAGTTGATCCCACTCCTGAACTCTGTAGACTCTGGCAACTGTGGATCTGTAGTTCCATCTTTCGCCGATATTTTGTGTGTGGCAAATGATGAGGAAGCCAGTTATCTTGGATTTCGGTAATTTTATATGTTTATCTTGGAAAGTCGGGTGTGGGCTGTAATTGGAATTCTTGGACATGCCAAAGTTCGTTCAGACGCACTGAGCAATTTGTGTTGTCTCTCTCTGTGCTGCGCTGGGTCCTGCTAGTATTTTTCTAATAAGAGCTGCCTGCTCCTCATTTTTAGCCAGTTTTTCTTAATGAACATTTAAACCTAACACCGGGCCTAGGAAGGAATGATATTAAAATGCTATCAGAATCACTCCGTTTATATTTATGAGAAAGCTATTTCCTATACTAGATACTAGATTTATACTAGATTTATTTTATTTGATGTATTTATTCAAAACTTAAATAGTTATTACAGGCAATGATGTTAATCATATTTCAAAATTTGAATGTGTTTCTCCTTGGGGATACTAACTTATATGTTAGTATATTTTAGATACAGGCTGTAAGTGCAATCAGCATGAATTATTCAAATATGACAGCTAAATTTTTTACATGTCAAACTGTATTTTCAAAAACTTAAAATACCATAAATTTACCCTTAACATCATGCTGAATATAAGGCCCTTCTGTACTGTGTATTCAGAATATGTAGAATTCCTAAGTAAACCAAATTTATGTCTAAATAAATAAACTTATAGTGTGTTTAAAGTGAATAGGCAGAACAGTTACAGGATAATTATTTTTATTTTACAATCTAAATGAAAGGCTCGTTCCTTCATTTCCTGAGCACTTACTGGTCACCTGCTATTAAAGGCTACATTCTGTTCTGTACATTGAGAATACAAAGTTACGTAGGATGCTGTGCTTGTCCTCAGTGAGTCTAGGGATAAATCTTGGCGTAAAGACAGCTACTCTGATTTTGTTTTGGTGTCTTTATTCCTCTTTGACTGAAATAATTTATTCCTCTTGGGAAATCTCTCCCTCTCCTGCCCCTCCCCCTCTTCTTTTTCTTCTCTCTCTCCCTCTCCCTCTTTTTCCCTCTTTCCTTCCCCCTCTCTCTCACTCTCTCCCTCTCCTCATTTCTTCCCTTCTTTTCACCCACAGAAATGGAATGCGGAAAAATGAGGAAGAAGAGAAAAGTGAATTTTTCCATCCTTTGCAGTTAGTTTGGGATCCAGTGTCACCTGCTCCAAGGCATAACAAACCAGTGGAAAATTCTCAGCCTGCAAGTGAAGCTGCAATGAAAAAAATAGCTGCCCTTGAAGATGAACTAGCTTTTCTTCGCTCTCAGATTGCTGCAATTGTGGAAGTGCAGGAACTGAAAACCAGTACAAAGTCTGGTAAGAAACACATTAGATTCTTGTTTTCAGCTAGATGATGCTTGCCTAGTATTTAAGTCAGTACAGTTCTGAATAATGCTTGCTGTTTATGTGTCATGTGAATGACATTAAATATAAAAAGATTTTGGATATATAAAATTTCTATGTCTGATGTTTATTTAAACACAGTATTGAGGGAGATGATTTATGTTTAAAGAAGAGCTAAACACAGTGCAGAAGATTGTAGTTTTGTCTGAATAGCTTGTTTCCTAAGTAAACTTTTCTAACTCTTCAGAAAAGCAGTGGAAATTCAAGAGGAAGAATGCATGAATTTGAAAGAAAAGCATAGGTTTGAGGTTTCATATATTTGTAGTTTGAAGTAATTGTTGCTATTCTTCCACCAAGTTAGGTGAATAATGCCCTCCAGGTGATCCCTTTCTAAATTTTTAGAGACATAACTTGCTTTAACTTATAGACATACACACATAATATGTATACACACACACACATAGTTCATATAAACACAATATATGTAAATTGTATACTATAAATATGTAATATACACACATATATAAATAATACATAGATATATAATGTGTAATAATAAAAATGAGATACAAATACACATTTTTTTAGCAGTCATGTGACACACAGCCTTGTAGGAGCCAGGCTGTTGTGAAAACGGTAGCTGCAGTAGTGCCCTCCATGAGGATACGCCCCAGGACCCCCACTGGATGCCTAAAGCCGTGGCTAGCACTGACCCTGTAGACACTGTGCTTCTTCCGTACACACACACCTTTGCACTGAAAGAAAGCACGTCACGGCTTCTCTTTAGCATAGCTAAATTGCCGGTATCATTACTGTTTCGCTTTGGGGCCAATATTAAGTGAATGAAGGGTTGCTTGATCACAAACACGGTGACACCTCAACAGTCAATCCGATCACCCAGACAGCCACTAAGTGCTGATGGGTGGGGATGATGGTTGACGTCCTGGGTGGGATGGAGTGGGACAACACGAGATTTCATCAGGCTTCTCGCAAAGGCACGCAATTTAAAACTTACTACGAATTGTGTTTTTCTGGAAATTCCATTTGATACTTTTGGACTGAGGCTGACTGCAGGTAGCTGAAACCATGGGTAAAGGGGGACTGCTGTCCTCCCTACTCATCTTTAGGCTATTGCCTAAAAAATAAACGCTTAGGTGTTGCTGCGATGCTATCATAGAGTGTCCCGTTTTGAGTGTTTCTAACTACAAGTTATCGATCATGTTTCAGCTTTTTCCAATAGAGAATGAAATTTAGATTGTATGTGAATTACTGAAAAAGCATTTTTTATTTTCTCTTCAAAATGTTTCTCCCCCTCCCCAGTTTTAAGGGCCTACCCAGAGAATCCTAACTGAATTAAGAGTAAATTTCCTATTTGGCTTGACTCTTGTAAAAATTACTAAGCAGATGGGATTGCATCTCCTTCCTGGCCACATCATTATTTTAGTAGCATTACAGAAATTGTTTCTGTTTGGTTTTAATTAGTGTTATGTTAAGGGGAATTTTGCATGGTTTTTCAACAGACTGCTTTGTTTTTAGGCTCCTTTGACTCAACTGACGGGCCTGGTAGTGTGGGACAAGTGCCGTCATCAGGGACTGCTCAGCTGAGTGTTGAACCAGATCCATTGTCAAGTTCAGTGCTTCCCGCTGCTCCTCCCCCGCCCCCACTGCCCCCTCAGTTTTCTCCTCTGCAGCCTCCACGTTCTCTTCTGCAGTCCGGATGTAATAGTGTTTGTGACTCAGCTAATTCAACAACTGAAATGAAAAAACAGCACCCAGGTGCTAGTGAGGCCAGCTGCAGCCGTCATTCAAAGCACCAGAAGAACGAAGATGTTCCAAACATGTTGGATGTCCTAAAAGATATGAATAAGATTAAACTTCGTGCTGTTGAACGGTATGTTGTCATAATTTGAGAAGTGAACCAAAATTTTATATTTATCAAAGTAAATATATGCATGTTTTCTCTTTTATTCTCCTTCACCCCATCTGCCCCTCCCAGAGAATCATTTTCAATTTTTTGACTCTTTCTTTTCTAGCGTATTATCTCTGTATTTTTAAACAACATACTTCTTTTGCTATTTATTGATACTTTAATTATATTTGCTTCCTGCTGTTTAAAGATAAGGAATATATTCTCTTAGACATTCTACCCTCTCACACCCAGGCACACAAATACTATTGGGTCTTCCCAGTATCGTTAAAGCACAGGCTTTAAGTCAGTATGTAGAATGCGCATTCTTATAACAGTATACATTTACAGGTAAGCCACTTTATATGCTTATATGTGATTACATTTTGTTGAAAGATTTTATCTTTTATCGGAGTTAATTGCCTCTCTGAGGTCCTTTTTTTTAAAAAATTCTCCTTCAGGAGCCTCTGCCTGCTTTCTAGTATCACTTGTTGTTCTCTAAGCTGCTGCACTGCCAGCTTTCTAAGGGTTTCCTTCGCCGGCACCAGGGGGCGATCTCTCACCCTTCTCCTGTGTGGCGGTGCCCATTTCCTGGGTATCATCTTCCTGTAGCTTCCTGAGAAAGGGCAGACCAGATAGTTATTTTAAGACCCTGCATATCTAAAATGTTATTATTTTATTCTCATACTTAAGTGCTAGTTGGGCTGGGGTATACTTGGCAGAAAAGTCATTTTCTCAGAAATTTGAAGACATTGTGCTATTGATTACTAGCTTCCAGTTCTGTTGACAAGTTGATGCCATTCTGATTCCTGGTATGAGATCTGCTTCTTTATTCTTGAAGCATTTAAGATCTTCTCTTTAGTCCTGGTATTCTGAAATTTCACGATGATGTACCATGGAAAGTTCTTTTCTTGTTTGTTATGCTGGGCACCTGTGGACTCCGTCGAGCGTGTTAGGTTCGTCATTTTTGGAAATCTCTTATAACTGTTTCTCTGATAATTTTCTCCCATTACCTTCTTGGGACTCCATTAGAAGTTTGATGGCAGAATTCTTCTTCATGTCCTTTCCTTTCCTATTTTCTTTTTCTTTGCTTTTTTATCATACGTCCTAAGAAAAATTCTGTGATTTACCTTTCACCTCTCCTGTTGGATTTTTACCTGCTGTCATTTTTAATTTGCACGAGCCGTTTCCTTTTCTCTCGATGTCCTTTCTTTCTATGTCTTCCTGCTTTTGTTTGTCTCACTCCACTGAAGATATTAGCTGCAGTTGTAAGTTTTAAGGTCTCTTGCTCTTGAATTATCTCTGCTTTTCCTGAGTTCCATTTTCCCACTTGTTGATTTTGGTTTCTTGCTCTAGCTTTGGAGCCTCAAGTGTCTGGTGGTTGTTGGCTCTGCATTCGTGCTGGAAAGTGAGGCGACGAAGAGCCGACCGAGGACACTTTGTGGGAGGAGGGCTGTCAGCTGGGGGCCTTTCCGTTTCGTGGGTGAGTGGGGAGCCTGCCCGTTTTGTTGGCCAGACCCCATGGTTCAGTGGTTGTTTGTCTTTTCTTTGGGGCTAGAGCGTTTTCCTAGAAAATTCTTCAGTCTCCTTGTTGGTCAAGAAAGATGGGAAATGCACAGGCAGTTTGAGAGCTGAGCGGGAAAGAGAGCAAGGGAGCAGCTTATCATTCAGTTTGTAGGCTTTTTGTTAATCCTTTTGGGGTGGCAGCTCACCCCTACTCTTCATTTTCAGCAGCTTTCCAGCTTTTAACGCTTTATTGCAATTCTCACCTACTCTCTCATCTTGTAATCTTTTATCCTCTTGGGTATACATCTTTTTTGTTTCTTTACTCTCATTTTGGTAGGATTTCACAGAGGTCTGGCATGGTCACCTGGAAATCCCTCAGTGAGGTGTCTGATGAGAAAATAAGTATATTTTCAATATCATAGTGTTAGGACAGATAAGTCATTTCATTCTTAACGAGGTTATGATTTGGTCCTTGTGTGAGACAGCTAGTGCAGAGAAAAATCTCCCATGTCTGTATGTACATGCTTGATCCCAACCAGATCACCTGCTGGTGTCACTGGGCCCAGTCAATGTGAAATGGTGACTGTTAAAATGACTGAGAGGCCAGTCGACTACCTTCCAGCCCCCTTTTCTCTCAGGTTTCCACAACTAACCTTGTAAGTATTACACATCACTGCGAAATCAGAGGAGACGTCCCACGTTGGGACGTTTACAGATGTGCTGCCCACGTCCCCTGCCTTCCAGCCTGTTTCTGTGATGAAGTGTGCTTGTCTGTGCCCGGCTCTCCTTGTGGGTGCTGGTTCCCCTCCTCTTCTCAAGGGTTTCACTTAAGACCCCTTCCGTCTTCTGCATCATCGAGTTTTTCCTCTTTAACTTATTCTTCTCCTACTTGAGTATTTCCCGTCTTCAAAACAAGTATACCCCCAGTTAGTATTGTTTCTGTTCCCCTTTCTGATACAAGTTTTTGATGTCATCTATAGTTTCTATTTCTCACTGCCTTCTTCCACCCGCTGTAACGTGGTGTCTGTTCCCATCAATCCAGGGAAAGCTGCTCTTGTCCAGGTCACCAGTGACTCCATGTCGCTAACTTCAGTGGTCAGGTCTTACTGCGCCTCTTGCCCTCTTGCCAGCATTTAATACAGTCGGTGGTTCCCTCCTCCTTGGAACACTTTCTTTACTCGGCTTCAAGGAAATCGGACTTGGTTTTCCCCTTATCTCACCGTTTACTCTGTACTCCCTTGCTTATTCTGCCTCTGAGCCTGGTCTGTAAATGTCGGCATGTCCAAGGCTTGGCCCTCAGCCCCCTTCTCTTCTCTGTCCACAATGCTCATTTTCTTTGGTCATCCATGCAGTCCTAGAGCTTTGCACGCTGGCTGTATGCAGATGACTCTAGCACTTATTTTTCTGTCCCTGAGCTCTCTCTGAGCCCCACGCCTTCATGGCAGAGTGCCTCCTTGACACCTTCATCGCCTGTCTTACAGGTCTCAAGCTTCACATGTCCAGAGCAGAGCTCTTCCTTCCTACCTGTTCCCTTCCCTCACCTTGAAAACCTGTTCTCCCCAAAGTGTTTTGGGTATCAGCAAATGTCAGCACCATTACCCAGCTGCTCCGGCTGAACCTGTAGGAATTTTCCTTGTTTTTTTCTCTTCCTTTCCGTCCCATATCTTTTTCATCAGCGTGTAGCTCAAATTTGTGTGCCCTTGTGATCTAACTGCCACCCCCCATCCAAGCCACTGGTGATCTCATCTAGCCTGGACCCCTACAGTGGCCTCCTCACTGGTCCCTCTGTTTTCATTCTTGCCTTGTTCTCTCCATATAGTAACCAGAGTGATCCTTTAAAAATTGAAGTCAGATCATGCCATTCCCTGTTTAAAACCTCTGGTGATTTTCCACGTGCTTAGGGTAAAGTACAGACGCTTTGCTGTGGCCTGTAAGTCCCTCCAGGATTTAGCTTCTCTCTCTGACCTCATGTCTTGCTTCCCATACTAACTGCACGCCAACGATTTCTGTTTTTGTTTTCTCACACATGCCAAGCTCCTTCCTGATGCATCCACCGATGTTTACATTAAACTGACTCCTGGTCTAATTGCCTTAAAGGGGACGTCATGTCGTTAAAGAGCCTTTTCCTGACCATCCTATCTACACTGCTTTTGTCCTAGTCATTGTCACATTACCCTACTTCATTGTATTCATTGCATTTATTGCTCTTGCTTACTGGTGCATTGATCACCTGCCACCAGAATGTTCCATGGGTGCAGGATCCTGCTCTACCCTCCAAGTGTAAGATGGAGTGTGGCGTATTAGCAGGCATTGAGTGAAGATCGAGTGAATAATTGACCTAATGGTTTTCTTTTCATGAACTCTATAGTCCTTTTAAAAGTTCTCAAATTTTTCAAAAATATTCCACTGCAAAAACAGGTGATTTAAAATAAGGATCTTCAGCTCAGAGATGGTTGATAAATCCTGGGTCATGACAAAGTTGTGGTAGAGCCCACCTGGTTTCTTGGTCTTCTGACTCCTGTTTCACTCATGGCAAAAAATTTCGATCTTGAAGACTAGTTAGATTGTGATATTTATGCTTTTATGTCTGCTATGTTTGTTAACAAGGAGCTTAAATTACACCAAAATTTAATTTATGTAATTAAAAAAAAATAGGTCACCTGGAGGCAGACCCATTCATAAGAGGAAAAGACACAGTTCACAGTGGGACCCAGTGGCTGTAATATCCCAGGCACTTAAGCAGAAATTTGCATTCCAAGACGATTCCTTTGAGAAAGAAAATGGGCCTTGGGAGCCTTCTCCATTTTCAAGTCCAGAAACGGCAAGGGTGAGCTTTAATAATGTAAAGTTGATTTTTTAGTGTTTCTAAAGTGTTACTGGGTTGGCTAAAAAGTTCGTTTGGTTTTTTCTGTAAGATGGCTCCAGTAGCTCTTAGTTGTCTTTAATTTCATTTGAAACAATTTTGTTAGATTGTATTGTGACAGCTGTCACATCAGTTTTTTTTTTTTTTAAAAAACATCAAAATTGGTGAATTTTTGTGTGGCCATTTTAATATTGAAGATGGGAGAAAATAAGCATCATTTTTGGCATATGATGCTTTATTATTTCAAAAAGGTAAAAATGTAACTGAAACAAACAAAGATGTGTGCAGTGTGTGGAGAAGGTGCTGTGACTGATTGAACATGTCAAAGGTGGTTTGCAAAGTTTCATGCTGGAGATTTCTCGCTGGACGTGCTCCATGGTCAGGTAGACCAGTTGAAGTTGATAGTGATCAAATCGAGACATTAATTGAGAACAGTCAACTTTATACCTTGTAGGAGATAGACAACATACCCAAATATCCAAATCAATAAAGTTATTGATGAAAGTGAAAAAATCTTTTATTTTACGGAAAAAGTGAAATGAACTTTTTGGCCCACTCAATATTTATGATATCTTTGCCTTCAAACTTTCTTAAAGTAATTATGCAGAATGGGCTATATCATTATTTGTTGATGCTGCTAATGTTTCTGTGTTTGTTAACTTTTACGTGTTCATTTTAGCTTTTAGCCTCCTATGAAGTTTTTAAAAATAAAACACTTGGCTTGAAAAATACTGTGCATAAGTCTATATGCACAGTCTATAAGTCTAATGGCTCACCCCGGACAAGCGCTTACTGGTTGTCGCTGTCTGCAGCACGAACTGGGTTTCTGAAACTTGGAGGGGACCAGAGCCAAGTGGTGCGGTAGATTCACGCTGACCATAGTTACCTGTGAATACTCCATCGTTTTTCAGGCAGATACAGACTTTGGATCAGAATGGTTACTGTACTTTTAAAAAGCATATTGGATCATAATTATCTTCAGTAACAGTGTTTGCTTAAAAGGACACACACTATATTTCAAAGACTTGATGCTTAAGATTGCTCCTTACTTGAAGTCTCTTTTTTTAATTTAGGCATAAATCTAATTTGGGAGTGTTTTTCCCATCTCCTAATGGAGCTGAGATGGGAATGAGAGGACTGTGGAAGAGGGACAGAATCTGAAGTTGGGTGGATTGCATGCAGGAGAGGTAGCCATCAGCAGAGGGGGGATGGAAGACTAAGGAGCAGGTAGCAGCTCAGAGCACAGCAGAGTGGGGGCAATTGTCCTGCCCACGTTCTAGCGTGACTGGTCTCTGAGCAGCGGTGTGGGTGCGGTCATCTGATGTTTATCATGTTGCCTCAGAAATGTATGGCCTTAACTCTAAGAAGACAAAAAAGTATATGGTTTAGAACTGTTATGATGAAAAGGCAAAAGTGCCTGAACATAAATGCTTAACAGTTGTGTAGATACTTAGGACTCGCAGAATACTGTTTTACTCATTTGATCTTCACAGCAATACCCTAAAATAAACACACAGAAAACCCCCTGGCCAGTGTTACCTGATTAGGCTTAAGTAATCTGCCCTTGCCCCTACATCTGATTGGCAGAGCAGTGACTAGAACCTGGTTTATTAAAATTATAGGATGTTCGAAATCTTCAATTACCTCAGAAATTCTCTTGGGTAACTGAATATCCTGAACATACCATTCCTCGGTGACAGTGGGATGATGAGGTATTACAGAGTTGTCTCATGCTGTTCACTGCTCTTAGCATTTTCTCTCCAGTCAACTACAAGCATTTTAGAGAGAGAATAGCTTTTTTTTTGTTTGTTTTTGTCTAGTTTCAGGCACAGTGCCTGACACATAAGCCTACTCTCAAATAACTTTATTGTTGAATGAATTTTTTAAAAATTAAACCTCAAGGGGTCATTTGGTGCTTGTGTTGCCATTTTTTCTTACATTAGTTTAATGTCTGTGTTAAATATTTGCTTATTTCAGTTTTGACATCACATTTCACAATCAGAAGGACAGCGAACTGAAGGAAGAGCTGGCAAACACAGAAGGTGTTGTGACCAAGGTGTGAACGACGCAACTGTGTCCACGCTCTCCAGGGAGGGTCACAGATGTGCCGGCACGCCTTTCACCACACGCCACTCTTCTGTTGGTGAAATTCAGTGAAGTCTGTACTCCAGGGTATATCGGTGCAAGGTCGGAAAAGTCCTGACTCTCATAAAAAGCATGTATATGTATATTTATTCTCACTCTAGGACATGCTTATTGATTTTAGAGAGAGAGGGAGAAAAACAATGGACAGGGGAGAGAAACATCGATCAACTGCTTCTTCTATGCACCCTGACTGGACACCGATCTCAGAACCTAGGCGTGGGCCCTGACCTGGAATCAAGCCCGCCACCGTTCGGTGTATAGGACAGCCTCCGGCCTACCGAGCCACACTGGCCGGGGCTGAGAAGTCTTGACTCTTAAAAATACCCTTCTCTGGTTTTGGAGGATATAGCAGTTAACTTAGTTACTGGGGATAGATATGTTAATTTTTTCATGTATGTTAATGTTATTAAAGGTTGAATACACACTTTGAATGATTTTCCTGAGAGCTAAATAGTAAATGACAATGTTTCTTATCGTTAG